>ONZH01001999.1:0-37431 GCA_900303285.1 Rhinella marina
CACTGAGTGTATAGAACCCATGGCCTTTCATAAAAAGTCTGGCGATGACCCAAGCAATTTTCAGGACACGGTAATGGTGACCCACTTAAAAATGCTGCCTGACAACCTGGCGGTGAACCCCTGATTGTCTGTCTTTCAATAAGATTGCAGTGTAAAAAGCATTGGTGAGCCTCAGTAATAAGATTGCAGTGTAAATCATGGTGGTGAGCCTCAGTATGACTTTTTAGATGGAGATTGCATGTGGTCACGTACTCCCTGGAACCCCATATTCACCCCTTCTCTGATGTGCTACCCCAGAACATTCTCTGCCCCAATACGCAAGACCTTTTGCAGTCTCAGTGTGCTGACAGTGGGGATTTACCAGTGTTGTCTGAGGAGGTGGTGAACAATGGTGAGACACAGGTGTCGGGGGGTGAGGTTCTTTGAGGAGACGTTGAGGAGATCAGTGAAATTCAATGAATGATGACGCAGGACCCCAAATTTTGCATCAGCCGGTACAGTCGTAAATTATGAGCTTGATCAAGTGTGGCATGTGTTCTCTGTATTCTTCTCAGTTTATTACCGTATATGGCAGCTATCCGGAAAAATAGTTTGGAGAGAGAGAAAGATAGGAAAAAGACGTAAATTGTTTGGAGAAAGGGCCTGTAGGTGGACCTCCGGAAAAATTGTTTGGAGAGAGGGCCTGTAGGTGGACCTCCGGAAAAATTGTTTGGAGAGAGGGCCTGTAGGTGTACCTCCGGAAAAATTGTTTGGAGAGAGGGCCTGTAGGTGGACCTCCGGAAAAATTGTTTACAGAGAGGGCCTGTAGGGGGCCCTCCTGAAAAATTGTGGTAAAAGAGTGCCAGTTGGACCTCTAAAAAATGGTGTTTTTTTGGTCAGCGTTAGGCAAAGACGACATGGAGAAGGAGGAGGAGTAGAGAAGAAAAATCGGATACATAAGTAATGTTAATCTTTAGCTGCTTTCCCACGGACGAGATTTGAATTCCGGTGAAATCCAGGCTTTGTGCATTTTAATAAGCGTCAGCCTGTCAGCGCTGTCAGTTGACAGGCGTGTACGCTTATCGGTGATGACGCCACCAGCTGCACTGAATACCCGCTCTGACAGCACACTAGCGGCAGGGCAGGCCAGCACCTCCAAGGCGTACAGCGCCAGTTCAGGCCACGTGTCCAGCTTTGAAACCCAGTAGTTGTATGGAGCAGAGTGATCGCTACGGACGTTGGTATGGTCAGCTAGGTACTCCCTCACCATCTTTCTGTACAGCTCCCCCCTACTCTGCCTAGACTGGGGACAGGTGACAGTGTCTTGCTGGGGTGACATAAAACTGGCAAAGGCCTTGGAGAGCGTTCCCCTGCCAGTGCTGGTCAAGCTGCCTGCTCGGCTCCTCTCCCCCGCTACTTGGCCCAAAGAACCATGCCCTCTGCCGCTAGCAGCGTCAGATGGGAAGGATTGTTTCAGCTTGTGCACCAGGGCCTGTTGTTATCTATTCACTCTCATACTCCTTTCCTCTGCAGGGATGAGAGTGGAAAGGTTCTGCTTGTACCGTGGGTCCAGGAGAGTGAACACCCAGTAATCGGTGTTTTAAAAAATGCTTCTAACGCGAGGGTCACGGGATAGGCAGCCTAACATGAAGTCTGCCATGTGCGCCAGAGTCCCAACACGTAAGAATTCCCTCTCCTCACTGGCCTGACTCTCCATTTCCTCCTCCTCCTCCTCCTCCAAGTCCTCCTCTTCAGCCCGTACACGCTCAAGAGTTAAGGACTGAGCACTGGTACCCTCTACTGTCTCGCCGACATTCTCCTCCTCTTCCTCCTCATCCTCATCCCCCTCCTCCGATACGCGCTGAGAAACAGACCGGAGGGTGCTCTAGCTATCAGCGACGTATCTTCCTCCACCGTCTCTTGTGACAAGCGCAAAGCATCCGACTTGATGCTGAGCAGTGAGTTTTTCAACAGGCAAAGCAGCGGGATGGTGAGGCTAATAATAGCGGCATGGCCGCTGACCATCTGTGCTGACTCCTCAAAGTTGCTCAACACCTGGCAGATATCAGACATCCACGTCCACTCCTCATTGTAGACTTGAGGAATCTGACTGACCTGACTACCAGTTCTGGTGGAAGTTGACATCTGGCAGTCTACAATCGCTCTGCGCTGCTGGTAAACTCTGGATAACATGTTTAATGTGGAATTCTATCTCGTGGGCACGTCGCACAACAGTCGGTGAGCGGGCAGTGTTAGGCGGCGCTGCGCTGCCCTGAGAGTGGCAGCATCTGTGGTGGACTTGCGGAAATGCGCACAGATGCGGCGCACCTTGGTGAGCAAATCAGACAGATTGAGGTATGTCTTGAGGAACCGCTGAACTATTAGATTGAACACGTGGGCCAGGCATGGCACATGTGTCAGTCTGCCGAGTTGCAGAGCCGCCACCAGGTTACGCCCGTTGTCACACACAACCATGAATGGCTTGAGGTTCAGCGGTTCCAGCCACAGATCGGTCTGTGCCGTGATGCCCTGTAACAGCTCTTGGGCGGTGTGCCTTTTGTCACCTAAGCTCAGTAGTTTGAGCACCGCCTGCTGGCGCTTACCCACGGCACTGCTGCTGCGCCTAGAGCAACCGACTGAAGGCGCCGTGCCCACGGATGGTAATTTGGAGGAGGAGGTGGAGGAGGAGGAGGGGTCGGAGGAGGAGGCATAGTACGTCTGAGAGACCGTGACCGAGGTAGGCCCCGCAATCCTCGGTGTGGGCAGTACATGAGCGGCCCCAGGGTCAGTCTCGGTCCCAGCCTCCTCCAAGTTAACCCAATGTGCCGTCAGTGAGATGTAGTGTCCCTGCCCGGCAGCACTTGTCCACGTGTCCGTGGTTAGGTGGACCTTCTCAGAAACAGCGTTGGTCAGGGCACGGAGGATGTTTTCTGACACGTGCTGGTGTAGGGCTGGGACGGCACATCGGGAAAAATAGTGGCGGCTGGGGACCGAATACCGAGGGGCAGCCACCGCCATGAGATTGCGAAAGGCCTCGGTCTCTACCAGCCTATAGGGCAGCATCTCCAGGCTTAGCAATTTGGAGATGTGGACATTGAGGGCTTGGGCATGTGGGTGGGTGGAGCTGTATTTCCTCTTGCACTCCAGTGTCTGCTGTAAAGACAGCTGAATGCTGCGCTGGGACACATTGGTGGACACTGTGGAGGATCGTGGAGGCGAAGGTGTGGTTTTCCGGCGGGAGGCGCTCGTGCCGGGGTCCTGGGAAGGGGGTTGACTAGCAGAGGCAGCGAGTGACACAGGGGAAGGAGCAGTGGTGTGACCCGCAGGAGGTGGTGAATGGCCTTGGTTCCATTGAGTGGGGTGTTTAGCACTCATATGCCTGTGCATGCTGGTGGTGGTTAGGCTAGTAGCGGTGGCACCCCTGCTGATCCTGGTGTGGCACAGGTTGCACACCACAGTCCGAAGGTCATCCTCACTTTCTTTAAAGAGCCTTTAGACTTGCGAACATCTAGGCCTCGCCACGGGAGCTTCACTACGTGAAACAGTTGCTGCTCCAGCTCTGGCCCTGCTTCTCCCTCTGGCCACACCACTGCCTCTTCCATCCTGTTCTGGTGCAGCACTCGCCTCCGCCTCAGAAGCACTGTCTTCACTCGGCTTATCAACCAAGCTTGGGTCAGTCACCTCGTCATCTTCCGATTCCTCAGTCTGCTCCCCCCTCGGACTTCCTGCCCTGACAACAACTTTACCACTGTCTGACAACCGTGTCTCCTCATCGTTCGACACCTCTTTACAAACTTCTTCCACTAACTCAACATTGTCATCATCATCATCACCCACAGACTGCGACAGTTGGAAAACTTGGGCATCGGGAACGAGGTCAGCAGCAACCTGAGAAGTGGTTTGTGACTCTGGGAAGGGTCCAGAAAACAGTTCCTGAGAGTATGCCGGTACGCATTCCAAATTTTCCGGGGAGGGGGCAGACTGGGGGGAAGGACTTTGAGGTGGAGGAGCCAGAGGAGTGCTCCCTTGGGTAACGCGGGTGGATTGCGTGGAAGACTGACTGGTGGACAAATTACTTGAGGCATTGTCCGCAATCCACGACATCAGCTGTTCGCACTGTTGTGGTTTCAACAGTCCTCTACCACGTGTCCCTGTAAGTTGAGACATGAAGCTAGGGAGTGTAGCTCTGCTGCATTCCCCTGCTCCCTCATCAGCAATTGCTGTCTCACCCTGCCCAGGACCACGGCCTCTGCCCCCTGCAGTAATTGAATGCCCACGCCCTGGTCCTCGACCCTTAGCCCTGGGGTTCAACATTTTCTGTATATGAGTGTATTATATAAAAAATAAAAAATAAATGGGCCTGCTGTACTGAAACCCACAAACTTGTTTAGTCTGGTTTAATTAAGTGACGTATAGAAAGTGTCACCTAAACAGAAAATACGGATTGGAGTGAGTGTACTGAACTATTACAGACAGAATGGTTCCACGCAGCTGTGTGAAATGGATTTGTATCACTGAGCTAAAACAACTAAAAAACTATTTTTTTTATATATTTTTCTTTTGAGTTTTGTTTTTTTGGGAACGTGACGTGCAGAAACTATCGTAGAGCTAACTGACACCCTACTGACAGTGGCTATTTAGACTGCGACCCAGACAAATGTCGCACAGAGATTTTTGGGATCAAGCTATATATGTGACAGGCAGCAAAAGACTTGGTTGTATTAAGTGACGTACAGAAAGTGTCACCTGGACAGAAAATACGGATTGGAGTGAGTGTACTGAACTGTGACACACAGAATGGTTCCACGCAGCTGTGTGAAATGGATTTGTATCACTGAGCTAAAACAACTAAAAAACTATTTTTTTTATATATTTTTTTTGGAGTTTTGTTTTTTTGGGAACGTGACGTGCAGAAACTATCGTAGAGCTAACTAACACCCTACTGATGGTGGCTATTTTGACTGCGACCCAGACAAATGTCGCACAGAGATTTTTGGAATCAAGCTATATACGTGACAGCAAAAGACTTGGTTTAATTAAGTGACGTACAGAAAGTGTCACCTGGACAGAAAATACGGATTGGAGTGAGTGTACTGAACTGTGACAGACAGAATGGTTCCACGCAACTTTGTGAAATGGATTTGTATCACTGAGCTAAAACAACTAAAAAACTATTTTTTTTATATATTTTTTTTTTAGTTTTGTTTTTTTGGGAACGTGACGTGCAGAAACTATCGTAGAGTGAACTGACACCCCACTGACGGTGGCTATTTTGACTGCGACCCAGACAAATGACGCGGTCAGTGGATGGTATACTACCACAAAAATGTCAATGTCTCAATAACTTGTCTTGTGGTCTTTAGCATCAATTACTGCTTGACAATGATGTCTCATGCTGTTCACAAGTTGACCTAGTGTCTGCTGAGGCATGGCATCCTGCTCTTCTTGAAGGGTGGTCCTCAGGTCATTGAGGTTCTGGGGTACAAGGTTACGATCCTCTATACGACGACTCAGCAGATCTCATAGATTTTTAATGGGATTCAGGTCTAGATGAAGTGCAGGCTACTCCATTTGAGGTATCCCAGTCTCCAGCAGCTGTTCCCTAAGGATGCAACCTCGAAGAGCTGGAGCATTGTCTTCCATGAAGAGGAAATTAGGCCTGTGTTGTTCATGCAGAGGCACAATGACTGGATTAATTATGTTATTCGAGTAGTATGGGCTTGTCACTGTACCATTCATAAGTGTAGGGCAACTCTGTATTGACTAGACGCACCTGCCAACACTGTAACACCATCACCAAAAGCTCTTCTGGTGACAATAGTGGCTGATGCATAGCATTCTCCTTAATGTCTCCAACAGCATGAATCGACTTTCATCAGTGAACAGCACTGAGGCCTATTGGTCCCTTGTCCAGCATAGATGCTCCCTGGCCCATGCAAGATGATGACGCCTGTACCTGGTGGTTTGGTCAGGTACGCTTTCAGGTTGTCTAGCATGCAGACCACGCTGATATAAATGGTTTGAAATGGTCTGATGTAAACTTGGGTGCCTCTTACCTCCCTTAAATGTGCCTGGAGTTGTGTGGCATTCGTCATCCAGTTCCGCAGGGCATTATTCACAGTGAAGCGGTTATGGTTAGTGTGGAATGTGGCCAAAGGACGTCCACTTCTATGCCTTTCTGTGACTCTCCCAGTATGTCTGTATCGCTGTTGCTACATGCTGTCACTCTATAACACTGTAAGCTCACTGGCCACTCTTGTCTGTAAACATCCTGCTTGAAGCCTTGCAATGTCGAGATACTGTTGATCAATTGTTGGGTGTCGTCTTGGTCTCATCATGTCAAAATGTGAACAAATAAGGAGGACTGTTTAAATACCAATTCTAATTGAACCAGGAAATTTATTGGGCGATGCATGGATCAAACACCTGTTGGGAATTTTGACGTTAACCTCCTTGTTAGAGAACTGCAAGTTGTGTAAAAAGTACTGAAACATTAAACAGTTGGACATGTGAATTCAAAAGTTTAGAGAAGGTCACATTAAGTTCATGTGTAATAGTTACAGTGCAGTTTTGGTTCATCCTGAAATTTCACCCATAAGCCAAATATTTCTAACTTTTAAGGGAACAGAGTGATAGATTGAAGGTGGAGTCAGAAGTAGTTTCCACCTATTTATTAATATTAATTATTAATATTTTAATTCAATATTAATAATTCATATTTTCTTTAACAAAGGCCAAAGGGATAGAGCACCAATATCAAAATCTTGGAATACCCCTTTAATCTCGTTAGGTAGGTTTCTTATGTTAACCAAATGTTATAATTCTCATTATATTGTATCCCAATTCACTGTGGAATTATTGTCTGCATATTTTCAATTTTCAAATCAACGATTTATTATCAGCGTTATGAGAAGTTTATTTTCTCTCCATAGTGAAGTAACATGATTAGTGGAGGCTTGTTATCTTTTACGTATACGCATTCCCAGCTGATACTAATTTGCAAGCAGTTATCCTTAGGAAAGATAATTGCAGAGATGTCTTATTAGTCTAGTTAGATAATAAGAAGGCTAGTTTTTGGAAAAATGTAGGTCATTTTTATGAATGGATGGATGGATTAATCTAAATTAGAAGGAAGACGAGTTAGAAAACAGCAGGAAATATTCAGAAAGAAAAAAATTGAATATTTAATACTTTCATTAAATTTATTGACTGTACTTCAAGTTAGAAATTAAAATTATTTATAAACTTTCTTATTTGTTTCCCCTCTTAACTGAGGGAGATCATCTCTTTATGGTTTCCTTATCGTTTATAACAATTACATTTTTGTGCAAAAGTTAATATATAAACTATTTATGAACATGAATGATTATTCTGTATTTGTTATCTGTTTTGGAAACATTGAAATTGCTTTCTGATAAGATGACACCGTCTTTGTGTTTGCTAACAGAAGATACCTCCAGATTTATCCTGGTCATATACATTCAATAGCTGCTGTCCAAACTACTATCTTTTCCAATTCCCTCACAACAAAAACATACATGTCTGGTTTGACCAAGTGTTTATGTGTTTTCGACTGGGAGGGAGAAGAAAACTGCAGCAGCTTATCTCCTGGAAGAATAAAAAATGGGGCAAAAAAAAAAATCTTTTTACCCAATCCTTCTTTCCCAAAATATAATCTCTCAGGGAAGAGCCAGGAGCTCCCCATACACATTGGGCTGTTGGTCAAACACTCTGCTCTTGGCAGGTTCAACCGACAATGCAATAATGTGTATGAGGACCCTTAGAAATGTGATCAAGTGTAGAAGTAGAATAGCATGTTTTTAAATACTGATTAAATGGGTTGCACATAAATATAGTGTTTTAGTATTGCCAATAAGTAGCCATGCTAATACAAATAACTTACCAATGGTTGGAATCAAAATGACAGTGTAACTTAACTCCTAAATTGGAAAAATTCCAAAAGACCTGTATAAACAACAGATGAAACAAAAATTATTTTAACACTTAGTATGTTCTCAAATGAAACTGAGTCTACTTTTTTTTCTTACACTATTCCCCATTGTTTTACATAAACAATTTTAATCATGTGTGCAAACTATGGAAAGAGATTATTCTCAAATGTCCACCTAAGACATTTGCTTTCTTCTGCCTCCATCTTCACACTCCAAATCACCAAAGACATTTTTTTAAATGTACCAATGCACATGAGATCATTGGGAATGATCTGAAACAGAGCTGCATTTACAGGAGGGTGAAAAATTGTTACTGCAAGTAACCGGCATCACTTTCCTGTGTACATAGGGTGATCCGCCGCCAACAATTTTATATGCTGCATAAAAGATGTGATCACTTCATGAACTAGTGTTTGCACCTGAACACAGGGCAATTATCAGGAACAAGCATTCATACAAACACTCATTCTTAAGAATTGCCCCGTTCCTAAGCCCATGTAAGAGGGACTTAAAAGGAATCTGTCATCAGCGACCTCCCTATCCAACTGTTTGCATAGACACATTGTTGTGGTTCACTGGATTAAAACTCAGTTTTTAATTTGTTGACCTGAGCCTCTATTGCCGAGTTATGATACTTTTTCTTAATATGCAATTTCGGTCTTTGGTGCAATGAGGTCATCACCATTGCTCTTGTTACATACGAGCTGTGCTCCTTTCTGTGGCCAGCTTGTCCTTTGCTGCTTTAATTGACAGGACCATGCAGTGGCAAAGTAGTGAGTGAGGGGCTGACCATAGAAAGGAGCTGACCTTGGTTCCAACAAGAGCAATGTTGATGACCTAATTGCACCAAAGTCCTAATTTGCATATTAAGAAAAAGTATCATAACTCATGAATGGAGCCTCAGATCAACAAATGCAAAACAGTGTTTTAATCAGGTGAACCACAGCTATGTGTCTGTGCAAACAGTTGGATATGGAGGTCACTGGTGGCAGATTTGGACTAGCATAAACCATGCTAATATAATATACAAATACTGTATAATTACTTTCTTATCAAAAATTATTCTTTATAGCCCACAGATTGCTCTTCCTTTCACTGCTTGCATTGGCCTTGTAATAGGGTCTTGGCTGGGTCGTGTGGCCACCAATACACAGAATTTTACAATGGGGCATGAATTGAATAGACTGAGTTGCTGTTATATAGTTTGTATATGGTGGTAGCCAGCCAGGGGCTCTATCTCTAATAAAGCAAGAAGAACTATTAAGTTAAGAGGTGCAGTAGCCCAGAGAAGCAAGGGAGCCAGGTGAGGATCAGGTAAGAATAATTATTGTTATTATACACACTTATATAGCGCAGACATATTCTACAGCGCTTTCTAGTATCACTCTGTCCCCAATGGGGCTCACAATCTAAGGTCCCTATCAGTATGTCTTTGGAGTGTGGGAAGAAACCAGAGGAAACCCACACAAACCATGATGCCACTGTGATTCCTTCCAGTTTGGGGTAGGGGGGAAAGGGTGGTCTGCCCAATGTTAAATATTATTATGAAATACAGATACATCTTCAAAATGTTTCTTTTATTTGTGTATTTAAATGCCTAAAAATAGAAAAGAATTTTCACGTCTAGCACATGTATCTCACTTGTTATTATTTAAAGAAGAAATAATTAAGTATAAATAATCATTTTATGCACGTGTTGAATTTTATTTTTTTGTTAAAAATATTCTGGTTAAAATAATAAAGAAATTATATTTGTTGGTTTATGGAGAATTTGAATTTTTTGTCAAACATGGTTTATTTGAGATGAATAGTTTTAATGTTGTCAGCATAATTTGAGCTCTAAATATATACAAATTGTCCAGAGCCATAAGAGCAATACAAATATAGTTCCCATGAGCAACGTGGAATGCCACTCAAATAACATAAATGTATAAGCAAGTGATCACTGCAGGGCTTGCAAATAGTGCCAACTTATCCAAGCCAAGGGAGATAATATGAAAGCCTCTTCTGTTACATGGACCATGGCTTAATTATGTGTGACCTTTAGCTATTTTTCCTGATATCTCCAGTGCATAATAACCTCTCATGGCACTACAAGGCATTAAACAAAGAGAAGGGGCGTTTCTTTAGAGATTGAAGCTGTAGGAAAGCAATTGTGGCATTTTCCTATAATATTGGATTGAAATGTTTCACTCCGAAAGAACCATTGTTTAGACATTGGGATTAGGCTAAGTAACACGTCTGCTTTTACAGCCACTTAGGAACTCCCAAATCAGTTAATTCCCATTATTCTATTTATTTTATTTTAAGTACTAAAAGTGACACATTTCTTAAGATGTAGATTAAAGACTGATTAATAATAATGAATAAAAATGGCTAATAGAGGTCCCAGCCAATAAATATTGGAGATCTACCAGTTCAAGTATGTTCCATGAATAATGGACTGACAAATGTTGCCTTTGTCTAGTCAGTAATCCATGACCCCAACAGTAAGCAATAGCTAGACCTAGCAGGAGACATTCAGTAATTATTCATTGAGACTCTGGGAGGAATTAAGTGGAGGTAAGATCAGGGTCACCATTGGGGTCATCAACTGGTACAGTCAACTGCTTTCTGCCACTACTTTCACTCAGAGCAGGGATGCCCAACCTGTGGCCCTCCAGCTGTTGTAAAACTACAACTCCCATCATGCCCTCCTGTAGGCTGATAGCTGTAGGCTTTCAGGAAATGCTGGGAGTTGTAGTTTTGCAACAGCTGGAGGGCCACAGGTTGGGCATCCCTGACTTAGAGCATACCAAATAAATGGGACCCATGTAAAAAGCAAACATGGGGTCCATTTATTTTAGATCATACACCTTCTTCATTTCCTTCCACAAAACTTCACAAAGGGAGACACATCAAGATCAGCGTTTTACATACCAGTCTTAGTTTCTCGTCTGCTTGCCTTAATTATTAAGAAGCACACGCCTCTTAATATTTGTTGTGCATCTGTGCAGGAGTAGATATTCTCTATAATCTATGCCAGTTTCCATGCAAAATTGTGCACAACAGCAGCATGCAGCACAGATTGTGACTTTTTGGCACCAGATTTCTGGAATAGAGGGGATAATAAATGTCCCCCAGAATGTTTAGAATTAAACATGAGCTAATCCATTCTAAACTAATTAAATTCATTATGAATTTCTAAAAATTCATAATGAATAATGTGCAGGAGTAGATATTCTCTATAATCTATGCCAGTTTCCATGCAAAATTGTGCACAACAGCAGCATGCAGCACAGATTGTGACTTTTTGGCACCAGATTTCTGGAATAGAGGGGATAATAAATGTCCCCCAGAATGTTTAGAATTGAACATGAGCTAATCCATTCTAAACTAATTAAATTCATTATGAATTTCTAAAAAAAAAAATTCAGATTCTAGCAAATCCAAAACATTGACAATTCATTTTGAATGATTCACTAAAAATGGCATCTACCATTTTACAGGTCAGAAGACATATAGGAATGCATCTGCCATCTAAAATAGATAATTTTTGACCATTTAAAAACTGACAGTGCAGTGGGATATTAAACAGGCCACCCGATGACACCCCATACCATCTGTTTACCCATAGACATATATGTTGATGTCTTTTTGACAATACTAATGTTTTCTTGGTATTAAAGAACTTGAAATGGGTTGGATACAGTCCTAGGAGACACATAGTTACCTGACAACTGATTTGTGCAAATCGGATCCGAAACGCTTTTTCAAGCAATTCGCTCATCTCTATTTAGGTCATTATTCTTAAAGGTATTCTATCAGCTCTGAAACACCCCACAAACTAGAGTAAGCGGTGTAGAGTGATGCAGAGTCATACTCACTATGCTCCAACAAACCAGCAGTAAAATGCATTGAGAGGACTGAGCTCACACACATGATGGAGAGGACTTAAGAGGAGTCCTCTGAATGCATTTTACAGCTGGTTTGTGGGAGCACAGTGTCAGAATGTGCCATTTACATTATACTCCGCTATACTGCTTTACTGACAGATTCCATTTAATAATGATCATGTCAATTTAATCCTCAAAGCATTCTTTGACAGCAGACCTCCAAATGGATTATCAGATGGAGGATGGGAGAATTGGGACATAGCCCCATCTTAAGTGGGACATACACATTAAAGGGGTTCTACAGGAATTAAGAAAATTAAAATATTTAAATATTACTTTATGATAAATATATTCCCAAATACCTTTCATTACTTATAATGACTAATTTTGTCTAGGGAGCAATCATTAGGAAAAATAAAATGGCTGCCAACCTATTGCTATATACAAAATCTGTCCTAATCATACAGGAACAGAAGTCACTTCACAATACTGTGGTAAAGAGCTTCCTCATCTTCCTCTCTGCTCTACTTGCCAGGGATTATGATCCTGAATACAGGTGAATCTCTGTGGGAATGGTAATGAGGAGACATGACAGGATTGTGGGGTGTGGCTAATGAGCAACAGCACTTGTATGCAGTCTCCATTACCACAGCCACAGTCAAGTTATTATCCCCTGTATTCAGGATCATAATTCCTGACCAGTAGGGCAGAGAGGAGGATGAGGGAGCTCTTTACATCAGTGTTGTGAAGTAACTTGTCCTCCTGTGTGATTACTGGGATGACGGCCATTTTGTTTCCCCTAATGATTGCTCCCCAGACAAAATGAGCCTTTATAAATAATGAAATGTATTTTTGAAAATATTTATTATAAAGTAATATTGAAATATTTTCATTTTCTTAATTCCCGGAGAATCCCTTTAATGTCAGCTGAACCTGATGATTTAGGTGGGCCCAGCCAACCATCTAATGTATCTTGGGGTCTCCTGACTCTTTTACTGACCACAGATTAGGATCTCAGTAGCCCCATCCTTTTATTCTTGAAGGGGATAAACTTTTGCCAGAGGTGTCTGAGAGTACATTATTCCTTTCTCCACTCAATAGACATATATGCTTGGCCAAACACATTTTTTATGGGGGGGGATAGGGGAAGATAATTGTCAGTAGTTTATCTAATGTCCTATACCAGCCATACTGTATGTCAGTAGTTTATCTAATGTCCTATACCAGCCATACTGTATTAATGTTGCCATACACATTAGTTTAAAGTTGATCTTATTTCAACCAAAATAAAAAATTTTAAACAATTTTTTTAGCCATCCGAAGACAGACCATTATCATTTGGAAAGACGTTTGCCCTGTTTGAAATTTTAATTTCATAGTTGGATAAATGATAATTAGAGATGAGCGAGCACTAAAATGCTCGGGTGCTCGTTATTCGAGTCGAACTTTTCCCGATGCTCGGGTGCTCGTTTCGAGTAACGAACCCCATTGAAGTCAATGGGAGACTCGAGCATTTTTTGCAGGGGACCAAGGCTCTGCCTAGGGAAGGCTGGGTGAAAACATGGAAACCTCAGAAAATGATGGAAACACCACGGAAATGGACAGGAAACAGCAGGGGCAGCATGCATGGATGCCTCTGAGGCTGCTTAATCCCACCATTACCCCAAATTCTCAGGCAACAGCCTGGTGGTTATCCTCATGGCAATTGTGCTCACCCAGACCAAGAAAGGCGAGGCAAATACCCATCACATGTTAGGGAAGCACCCAACTAGGTGCAACGAAGGTCCATCACCGCCTGCAGGTGACACCACTGCTCATGCTGGCACTGCAGCTGAAATCAAGTTTAGTATCTGTTCTTATCAGTTGCTGTGCCTGCTGGTGGTATAGTGGTGAGCATAGCTACTTCCCAAGCAGTTGATCTGGGTTTGATTCCCGTCTATTGCAGGAGGCAATTCAGAATCAGTACAATATCTAATACGTCCCCCTACCCGGGAAAATTGTTTGGAGAGAGGGCATGTAGGTGGGGGGGAAGGAGGTTTCGCTGGAAGAGCCAGAGGAGTGCCCCCTGGGCTAGCGTGTGTGGTGGTGACAACAGCCGGAATGGATTTAGAAAAACTGTTGCATCAACCGGTGCGGTATCGATTCTTCTCAGTTTAATACCGTATACGTCCCCTATCTTGGGACCTTATATTTTATGGATTTTTCGACCACGGAAAACGGAAAAAGAGCTTGCTCTGGCCAGGGAAGTGTCTTTCCCACTGCAGCTAAGGGGACGTGTCCATGCTCTGCCTATCACAGGTCAGGAGGCAATTAAAAGAAGAACAAAAAAAAACATCAGTACAACATCTAATACGTCCCCTATCCGGGTAAATTGTTTGTAGAGTGGGCCTGTAGGTGGGGGGCAGGCTGGGGCAAGGAGGTTTCGCTGGAAGAGCCAGAGGAGTGCCCCCTGGGCTAGCGTGTGTGGGGGTGACAACAGCCGGGTGTAGTTAGAATGACGACGCAGGACCCCAACTTAAAAATTTAGCATCAACCGGTACAGTCGTAAATTATGAGATTGATCAAGTGTGGTATGTCTTCTATGTATACTACTCAGTTTAATACCGTATATGGCAGCTATCCGGAAAAATAGTTTGGAGAGAGAGAGAGAGAAAGATAGGACAAAGAAGTAAATTGTTTGGAGAGAAGGCCTGTAGGTGGGGTGGCAGGCTGGGGGGAAGGAGGTTTTGCTGGAAGAGCCAGAGGAGTGCCCCCTGGGCTAGCGTGTGTGGTGGTGACAACAGCCGGAATGCATTTGGAAATACTCTAGCATCAGCCGGTGCAGTATCGATTCTTCTCAGTTTAATACCGTATACGTCCCCTATCTTGGGACCTTATATTTTATGGATTTTTCGACCACGGAAAATGGAAAAAGAGCTTGCTCTGGCCAGGGGAGTGTCTTTCCCACTGCAGCTAAGGGGAAGTGTCCATGCTCTGCCTATCACAGGTCAGGAGGCAATTAAAAGAAGAAACAAAAAAAACATCAGTACAATATCTAATACGTCCCCTATCCGGGTAAATTGTTTGGAGAGAGGGCCTGTAGGTGGGGGGCAGGCTGGGGGGAAGGAGGTTTCGCTGGAAGAGCCAGAGGAGTGCCCCCTGGGCTAGCGTGTGTGGTGGTGACAACAGCCGGGTGTAGTTAGAATGACGACGCAGGACCCCAACTTAAAAATTTAGCATCAACCGGTACAGTCGTAAATTATGAGATTGATCAAGTGTGGTATGTCTTCTATGTATACTACTCAGTTTAATACCGTATATGGCAGCTATCCGGAAAAATAGTTTGTAGAGAGAGAGAGAGAAAGATAGGACAAAGAAGTAAATTGTTTGGAGAGAGGGCCTGTAGGTGGGGTGGCAGGCTGGGGGGAAGGAGGTTTCGCTGGAAGAGCCAGAGGAGTGCCCCCTGGGCTAGCGTGTGTGGTGGTGACAACAGCCGGGTGTAGTTAGAATGACGACGCAGGACCCCAACTTAAAAATTTAGCATCAACCGGTACAGTCGTAAATTATGAGATTGATCAAGTGTGGTATGTCTTCTATGTATACTACTCAGTTTAATACCGTATATGGCAGCTATCCGGAAAAATAGTTTGTAGAGAGAGAGAGAAAGATAGGACAAAGAAGTAAATTGTTTGGAGAGAGGGCCTGTAGGTGGGGTGGCAGGCTGGGGGGAAGGAGGTTTCGCTGGAAGAGCCAGAGGAGTGCCCCCTGGGCTAGCGTGTGTGGTGGTGACAACAGCCGGGTGTAGTTAGAATGACGACGCAGGACCCCAACTTAAAAATTTAGCATCAACCGGTACAATTGTCAATTATGAGCTACATCAAGTGTGGCATGACTTTTAAATGGATATTGCATGTGGTCACGTACTCCCTGGAACCCCATAGTCACCCCTTCCCTGATGTGCTAGCCCAGAACATTCTCTGCCCCAATTCGCAAGACCTTTTGCTGTTTCCGTGTGCTGACAGTGGGGATTTACCAGTGTTGTCTGAGGAGGTGGTGGACAATGGCGAGACACAGGTGTCGGGGGGTGAAGTAGTTGTATGGGAAGCAAGTTACAGTGGGGACTCCTTGGGGGGGAATTTCTCAGGATGGGACAGATTCAACTTGGGTGGATCAGGCACAGGAACAGATGAATTTTTGGGGGGTTTATTTAACTTTTATTTAGCAAAAATAACCACAGAGATATTTATTCGTTATCTTCTCTGCGCAGTCTGGCTTAGGGGTTCGTCACTTTGATGGCGAGCTGTGCCGCTCTCTCCACAATGGTCTGTAGGTTCTTAGATGGAGACTTTGTCGGCGATTTCAGTACAGAAGGACTTGTTGCTCATCAACAGAACCACGACCTCCTTGACATTGTGGACAAGGAATTTGCGGGTGGACCAGGAATTTGCGGAACCCTGTGGGCAGCATGTGTTTGGTCTTCTACTTGCTACCGTATCCAATGTTGGGCAATATAGATTCGCAAGTAATATTATTTTTCACACCTATCCCAAAAATAAAAATGTATGCAGTTTGCGCAAATAAAACTGGAAACTGGAATTGGAGAGAGGGCCTGTAGGTGGAGCCTGTAGGTGGACCTCCGGAAAAATTGTTTGGAGAGAGGGCCTGTAGGTGGAACTCCGGAAAAATTGTTTGGAGAGAGGGCCTGTAGGTGGCCCTCCGGAAAAATTGTTTGGAGAGAGGGCCTGTAGGTGGACCTCCGGAAAAATTGTTTGGACAGAGGGCCTGTAGGTGGACCTCCGGAAAAATTGTTTGGACAGAGGGCCTGTAGGTGGACCTCCGGAAAAATTGTTTGGACAGAGGGCCTGTAGGTGGACCTCCGGAAAAATTGTTTGAAGAGAGGGCCTGTAGGTGGACCTCCGGAAAATTTTTTGGAGAGAGGGCCTGTAGGTGGACCTCTGGAAAAATTGTTTGAATAAAGGGCCTGAAGGGGGCCCTCCTGAAAAATTGTGCTAAAAGAGTGCCAGTTGGACCTCTAAAAAATGGCGTTTTTTGGGTCAGCGTTAGGCAAAGACGATATGTAGGAGGAGGAGGAGTAGGAGGAGGAGTAGAGAAGAGGAATCGGATACATAAGTTATTTAAATCTTTAGCTGCTTTCCCCCGGAGGAGATTTGAATTCCGGTGAAATCCAGGCTTTGTTCATTTTAATAAGCGTCAGCCTGTCAGCGCTGTCAGTTGACAGGCGTGTACGCTTATCGGTGATGACGCCACCAGCTGCACTGAATACCCGCTCTGACAGCACGCTAGCGGCAGGGCAGGCCAGCACCTCCAAGGCGTACAGCGCCAGTTCAGGCCACGTGTCCAGCTTTGAAACCCAGTAGTTGTATGGAGCAGAGTGATCGCTACGGACGTTGGTATGGTCAGCTAGGTACTCCCTCACCATCTTTCTGTACAGCTCCCCCCTACTCTGCCTAGACTGGGGACAGGTAACAGTGTCTTGCTGGGGTGACATAAAAGTGGCAAAGGCCTTGGAGAGCGTTCCCCTGCCAGTGCTGGTCAAGCTGCCTGCTCGCCTCCTCTCCCCCGCTACTTGGCTCACAGAACCATGCCCTCTGCCGCTAGCGGCGTCAGATGGGAAGAATTGTTTCAGCTTGTGCACCAGGGCCTGTTGATATCTATTCACTCTCATACTCCTTTCCTCTGCAGGGATGAGAGTGGAAAGGTTCTGCTTGTACCGTGGGTCCAGGAGAGTGAACACCCAGTAATCGGTGTTTGAAAAAATTCTTCTAACGCGAGGGTCACGGGATAGGCAGCCTAACATGAAGTCTGCCATGTGCGCCAGAGTCCCAACACGTAAGAATTCCCTCTCCTCACTGGCCTGACTCTCCATTTCCTCCTCCTCCTCCTCCTCCAAGTCCTCCTCTTCAGCCCATACACGCTCAAGAGTTAAGGACTGAGCACTGGTACCCTCTACTGTCTCGCCGACATTCTCCTCCTCTTCCTCCTCATCCTCATCCCCCTCCTCCGATACGTGCTGAGAAACAGAACGGAAGGTGCTCTGGCTATCAAGCGACGTATCTTCCTCCACCGTCTCTTGTGACAAGCGCAAAGCATCCGACTTGATGCTGAGCAGTGAGTTTTTCAACAGGCAAAGCAGCGGGATGGTGAGGCTGATAATGGCGGCATCGCCGCTGACCATCAGTGTTGACTCCTCAAAGTTGCTCAACACCTGGCAGATATCAGACATCCACGTCCACTCCTCATTGTAGACTTGAGGAATCTGACTGACCTGACTACCAGTTCTGGTGGAAGATGACATCTGGCAGTCTACAATCGCTCTGCGCTGCTGGTAAACTCTGGATAACATGTTTAATGTGGAATTCCATCGCGTGGGCACGTCGCACAACAGTCGGTGAGCGGGCAGTTGTAGGCGGCGCTGCGCTGCCCTGAGAGTGGCAGCATCTGTGTTCGACTTGCGGAAATGCGCACAGATGCGGCGCACCTTGGTGAGCAAATCAGACAGATTGGGGTATGTCTTGAGGAACCGCTGAACTATTAGATTGAACACGTGGGCCAGGCATGGCACATGTGTCAGTCTGCCGAGTTGCAGAGCCGCCACCAGGTTACGCCCGTTGTCACACACAACCATGCCTGGCTTAAGGTTCAGCGGTGCCAGCCACAGATCGGTCTGCGCCGTGATGCCCTGTAACAGCTCTTGGGCGGTGTGCCTTTTGTCACCTAAGCTCAGCAGTTTGAGCACCGCCTGCTGGCGCTTACCCACGGCACTGCTGCTGCGCCTAGAGCTACCGACTGAAGGCGCCGTGCCCACGGATGGTAATTCGGTGGAGGAGGAGGAGGGGTCGGAGGAGGAGGCATAGTAGGTCTGAGAGACCGTGACCGAGGTAGGCCCCGCAATCCTTGGTGTGGGCAGTACATGAGCGGCCCCAGGGTCATTCTCGGTCCCAGCCTCCACCAAGTTAACCCAATGTGCCGTCAGTGAGATATAGTGTCCCTGCCCGGCAGCACTTGTCCACGTGTCCGTGGTTAGGTGGACCTTCTCAGAAACAGCGTTGGTCAGGGCACGGATGATGTTCTCCGACACGTGCTGGTGTAGGGCTGGGACGGCACATCGGGAAAAATAGTGGCGGCTGGGGACGGAATACCGAGGGGCAGCCACCGCCATGAGATTGCGAAAGGCCTCGGTCTCTACCAGCCTATAGGGCAGCATCTCCAGGCTAAGCAATTTGGAGATGTGGACGTTGAGGGCTTGGGCATGTGGGTGGGTGGAACTGTATTTCCTCTTGCGCTCCAGCGTCTGCTGTAAAGACAGCTGAACGCTGCGCTGGGACACGTTGGTGGACACTGTGGAGGATCGTTGAGGCGAAGGTGTGGTTTTCCGGCGGGAGGCGCTCGTGCCGGGGTCCTGGGCAGGGGGTTGACTAGCAGAGGCAGCGAGTGACGCAGGGGGTTGACTAGCAGAGGCAGCGAGTGACACAGGGGAAGGAGCAGTGGTGTGACCCGCAGGAGGTGGTGAACGGCCTTGGTTCCATTGAGTGGGGTGTTTAGCACTCATATGCCTGCGCATGCTGGTGGTGGTTAGGCTAGTAGTGGTGGCACCCCTGCTGATCCTGGTGTGGCACAGGTTGCACACCACAGTCCGTCGGTCATCCTCACTTTCTTTAAAGAACCTCCAGACTTGCGAACATCTAGGCCTCGCCACGGGAGCTTCACTACGTGAAACAGTTGCTGCTGATGCACCAGCTCTGGCCCTGCTTCTCCCTCTGGCCACACCACTGCCTCTTACAACCTGTTCTGGTGCAGCACTCGCCTCCGCCTCAGAAGCACTGTCTTCACTCGGCATATCAACCCAGCTTGGGTCAGTCACCTCATCATCCTCCGATTCCTCAGTCTGCTCCCCCCTCGGAATTCCTCCCCTAACAACAACTTCACCACTGTCTGACAACCGTGTCTCCTCATCGTCTGACACCTCTTTACAAACTTCTTCCACTAACTCAACATTGTCATCATCATCACCCACAGACTGCGACAGTTGGAAAACTTGGGCATCGGGAACGAGGTCAGCAGCAACCTGAGAAGTGGTTTGTGACTCTGGGAAGGGTCCAGAAAACAGTTCCTGAGAGTATGCCGGATCACATTCCAAATTTTCCTGGGAGGGGGCAGACTGGGGGGAAGGAGGTTGAGGTGGAGGAGCCATAGGAGTGCTCCCTTGGGTAACGTGGGTGGACTGCGTGGAAGACTGACTGGTGGACAAATTACTTGAAGCATTGTCCGCAATCCACGAGATCAGCTGTTCGCACTGTTGTGGTTTCAACAGTCCTCTACCACGTGTCCCTGTAAGTTGAGACATGAAGCTAGGGAGTGTAACTCTGCGGCGTTCCACAGCTCCCTCATCAGCAGATACTGTCTCACCCTGCCCAGGACCACGGCCTCTGCCCCCTGCAGTAATTGAATGCCCACGCCCACGCCCTCGTCCTCGACCCTTAGCCCTGGGGTTCAACATTGTTTGTATATAAGTGTATGATATAAAAAAAAAATTAAACGGGCCTGGTGTACTGAAACCCACAAACTTGTTCAGTCTGGTAGAATTAAGTGACGTACAGAAAGTGTCACCTGGACAGTATATACGGATGGGAGCGAGTGTGCTGAACTGTGACACACAGAAAGGTTACACACAGCTGAGTAAAATGGATTTGTATCACTGAGCTAAAACAACTGAAAAACTAATTTTTTTTTATATTTGTTTTTTTAATTTTTTTTAAATTTTGTTTTTTTGGGAACGTGACGTGCAAGAACTATGGTAGAACTGACTGACACCCTGTTAACAGTGGCTATTTAGTCTGCGACCCAGACAAATGTCACACAGAGAATTTTCTGGATCAAGCGGTAGATGATATTGGTAGCAAATGACTTGGTTGTATTCTGTGACGTACAGAAAGTGTCACCTGGACAGTATATACGGATCGGAGCGAATGTGCTGAACTGTGACACACAGAAAGGTTACACACAGCTGAGTAAAATGGATTTGTATCACTGAGCTAAAACAACTGAAAAACAAATTTTTTTTTTTATATTTTGTTTTTTTGGGAACGTGACGTGCAGGAACTATGGTAGAACTGACTGACACCCTGTTAACGGTGGCTATTTAGTCTGCGACCCAGACAAATGTCGCACAGAGAATTTTCTGGATCAAGCGGTAGATGATATTGGTAGCAAATGACTTGGTTGTATTCTGTGACGTACAGAAAGTGTCACCTGGACAGTATATACGGATGGGAGCGAATGTGCTGAACTGTGACACACAGAAAGGTTACACACAGCTGAGTAAAATGGATTTGTATCACTGAGCTAAAACAACTGAAAAAATAATTTTTTTTTATATTTTGTTTTTTTGGGAACGTGACGTGCAAGAACTATGGTAGAACTGACTGACACCCTGTTAACGGTGGCTATTTAGTCTGCGACCCAGACAAATGTCACACAGAGAATTTTCTGGATCAAGCGGTAGATGATATTGGTAGCAAATGACTTGGTTGTATTCTGTGACGTACAGAAAGTGTCACCTGGACAGTATATACGGATGGGAGCGAATGTGCTGAACTGTGACACACAGAAAGGTTACACACAGCTGAGTAAAATGGATTTGTATCACTGAGCTAAAACAACTGAAAAAATATTTTTTTTTTTATTTTGTTTTTTTGGGAACGTGACGTGCAAGAACTATGGTAGAACTCACTGACACCCTGTTAACGGTGGCTATTTAGTCTGCGACCCAGACAAATGTCACACAGAGAATTTTCTGGATCAAGCGGTAGATGATATTGGTAGCAAATGACTTGGTTGTATTCTGTGACGTACAGAAAGTGTCACCTGGACAGTATATACGGATCGGAGCGAATGTGCTGAACTGTGACACACAGAAAGGTTACACACAGCTGAGTAAAATGGATTTGTATCACTGAGCTAAAACAACTGAAAAACTAATTTTTTTTTTATATTTTGTTTTTTTGGGAACGTGACGTGCAGGAACTATGGTAGAACTGACTGACACCCTGTTAACGGTGGCTATTTAGTCTGCGACCCAGACAAATGTCGCACAGAGAGTTTTCTGGATCAAGCGGTAGATGAAATTGGTAGCAAATGACTTGGTTGTATTCTGTGACGTACAGAAAGTGTCACCTGGACAGTATATACGGATGGGAGCTAGTGTACTGAACTGTGACACACAGAAAGGTTACACACAGCTGAGTAAAATGGATTTGTATCACTGAGCTAAAACAACTGAAAATATTTTTTTTTTTTTATATTTTGTTTTTTTGGGAACGTGACGTGCAGGAACTATGGTAGGACTGACTGACACCCTGTTAACGGTGACTATTTAGTCTGCGACCCAGACAAATGTCGCACAGAGAGTTTTCTGGATCAAGCTGTAGATGATATTGGTAGCAAATGACTTGGTTGTATTCTGTGACATACAGAAAGTGTCACCTGGACAGTATATATGGATTGGAGTGAGTCAGTGCTGAACTGTGACACACAGAATGGTTCCACAGTGCTGTGTGCAATGGATTTGTATCACTGAGATAGAACAATAAAAAAAAAACAGGGTTAGTTATGGCGATAGCTGCACTACTAGTGCCAGCCAGCCAAGTGACAAAAAAAAAAAAATGTCTTCTAGCCCTTAGAAGGGCTGTTGGGTTCTTTGTGGGTGATCCCTGCCTAACAGACAACTAAATGCAGGCCCTAACACTGTCCCTGAAAGGCAGCAGCTCTATCCCTAACGACATCCAGACGGCATCTGAGCCGAGCACCGCGGCCAGTCGGTAGTATATTCCAGGGTCACCTGATCAGGCCAGCCAACCCCTGCTATCGACATGTAAGGGCCCCACGTGATGCTGGGTGGTACGCAGAGTCTCCTGGCTTGTGATTGGCTGTGTTTTTAGGCGCCAAAAAAGCACGATGCGGAAGTTGCCATTTCCTCGAGCATGGCGAGATACTCGTCCGAGCAGCGAGCACTTACGAGTACCCTAATGCTCGAACGAGCACCAAGCTCGGACGAGCATGCTCACTCATCTCTAATGATAATTAATTCAAAAAAGGTTTATTTCTGGACAAAAGATCTTTCTTTCACATAATATTCCTAGAAAGATCTTCCATCGTCCATCGCCCAAACCCATTGAACATATATGGCCAGGTTGAACAATTGTAAAGTCCACTAGGGACCAAAAGGTGTATGCCTGCATCTATGAAATGATCATTCACCAAATGATTGTTCAACTGCTGTTCAACCATCAACCAACTTATGTCTAAAATGTATAGCCACCTTTAGGCCCAGATATTTCAAGTGCTTGCACTAAGTGAGATAAGAACTAAAGTTTTAGTGTTCCATTGATTAGTGAAAGTGAAGAAAGATGATGAACGATACTGAATGAAATTTATGTAAAGTGGGAGGTATGGAAAGTATAAAACAATTACAAGTCTTTATTGAATCAGAAAAAGTCATGCATCGACATCAAGAGGCACATTACAGTTATACCACTCATCAACTAACATCTGATAGTGATGAATATACATGAAAGTATTCATTGAACTGGTTTATACAATATACATATCATATATTCTAGAGAAATATTCAAGGTCAAGAAAATTATCATACAACCCACTGACACTCCTTTCCTTACAAAAGACCTGATTGACACTTTAAGGTCACAAGTTCAGAAGCACACTGACATTTGAGTACAGATTGTCATGCTGTATCCTTGTTCATGCAAATAGGAATATAACATATATATTCATATTTAGTAGACTCTTCTGTACATTGACTAGACTCTTCTGTAATGGGTTTTTAGTCTTGCAAGGTCAAATATGATGGTAATGAGGTGTTGCTAATGGTGATTGAAAGGGGTTACCTGCTGTTTGTGACAGTCATGGCATTTGAAAAGGACACATTCATAAAACAGGGCACAGCGGGAGAAGGCAACCGACCCTAAGACTTACTAAAGTTCCAGTAACCTTTATTACCTTCAAGTACTCTGTACGTGTATATTTAACAGAAACCAACATTAAAGTTACCAATATGCAACTTGAACTCTCCTTCAACTTTTGAAATTACAATTGACCCTCGATGAACATAAATACATTAACAGTTCATAAATCACAGAGTATAATATATTAAAAGGCACGTGGCCATTTCAGTTTTGAACCTACCTCCATATTCATTCATTTTTGTCAAGGCTTGCTCTTACAAATTAATGCACTAACTTTTACCTTAACACCAACACTTTTGTAAAAGCTAATTAAAATATAGTTACAGTATATGTCTGTCCATAGATACTAGCTTCTAGCTTAATTTCAAATTAGATAATACAGGACAGCTTGTTTTATTACATTTGTGCACTAGTCAATAAAATAGAAGCTGATATCCATGCAACACTTTTGGTGTCTGTTTTTCAAAAAGCTTCAACAGGAAGTGCATCCATATTGGATCTCTCTTTTGAATTTGCATCTCAGAAATTAGTGATACAGCCGCTTTGTCATTGGTTAAACACACTGACCAAATTACATTTTTCAATCTTTTTTTCCTGTTAGAATTATATTCAATGGTGCCGAAATATGGCTGTTTCCTTAGTTGAAACCTAAAGAAGGCAATCGTTGAATGGGACAATTCTAATATCTCTGTAAGTAAAGCATTGTTGCAAAACTCTGCCTACTGCACTCATTTTTTATTTACTAATTTATACTTTGGCATTCAATTTAAAAGATTTTTCAAGGCATTTGTGAGAAGGAGCACAGAGCCACCTTATCCAAACACATCAACATTCATACAAGCGCGGCTGTTACTTGTACTGCAGTTCTGCCTATTCAATTAAAACCATCATGTCTAAAGGAATGAAGGATTCTACATCTACAAAGAAGGGGTTTCTTTAAGAGCAATGGGGTTCTAGGCTAGACCATCAATATTTGATCAGTAATGACCTTTATCCTAGGATATGCCTTGAATTGGCCAAAGCTGCAGTACTGTGCAAATCATGATGTATGAACAAGCCGTTGTGCCTGGATCAGCATTCTTTCTGCTGATTGGTAGAAACCCTGGAGGTCAGACACCAACTGATATCTCATCAATTTTTTTGTCTTGGAAAACCTCTTAAATTAGTTGAAAGGATTAAAGGATGCAGTTCTCTATATCTCTCCTGAAATACCGTATTTTTCGTCACATAAGATGCAATTTTCCCCCCCAAAAGTCCATTATGGAAGCGTTCATTAGTACAGGTGGACCGGAAAGCGGTGAATGCAGTTCTCCCTGGGCTCTGTACTCATTGCTTCCTGGTTCTTGGCCACTCACTGTGCTGTGACTGCACACAGCGTGAGGGCATGTGGCAGGAAGAACAAAAGAGCTGGATCCTAGGAACGGCAACGTCTGGAGTAGGAGAGGTAAGTTGATTTATTTTATTTTATTTGCTCTGCAGGCATGGAGGCCTGATCTGAGGCATGGGGGTCTCATCTGAGGTATGGGGGTCTGATCTGAGGTCTTATTGAGGGTCTGATTAACATTTCGGGTCTGATTGGTGGTCTGATCTGAGGTCTAATAAAAAATATTTTTTTTCTTATTGTCCTCCTCTAAAACCAAGGGGTTTATTATAGGCAGGTGTGTCTTATAGGGTGAATAATATGGTAGCTTATATTTCTAATTATAGATAATGAATTTCTAATATGGGTCATGAATCCAGAAATGTATTTTATTTGCCATATTTTGATTCAGGGAGAAGATTTTTTACATACCTTAATGATTCAATTGCCACTACCTCATAGGGCTTCTCTTGCCACCTTTTTAGACTAGCATTGAAGAATGATGCATCGAACCTCATGGCCTTGTGTCATCTTTTAACTTTACCAAATATGTAACCACATTATAAAATAATTGAATAAAAGACCACATGAAGAATAGCATATAATATAACTTTCATATAAAAATACAATTATTTCCAATTAATATTTTAATCACATTACATCCTATTCATTACAAATATTCCAGAATCTAATAACAAACATGATATTCTAGAAATACAAAAAAGCAAAGCCAGGAATTTTGAGGCTGTTCATTATTCTCATCCAATTGAATTACACTTCTTATAGCCCAGTTCTTGGCATGGATGTTATTAAGAAGCAGTAAGAATGTAGTGTGTGATTTTGTTGCCAATAGGATTCAACAGCAACCGATAGTCTTAGCTAGCAAGCTAATATTTCATCCATGGATACCAGAGTAGTAATGCCTAAATTTGCCAGTTGAGAGAATGAGCACATGTGCAGGCATTTGCCTGACACAACTTCTGCTGTCATGGCCTATTAAAACCAGTTTACATGTGCATGTCGAATTTGATGAATATGTATGTGACCTCTTTCATAGCTATCACTCATTGGACTCCAGCCCCATCGGCAGTGAAACAGCAACTCTCATTAGACACAGCTTGAGTTACAAGCATCTTATGCTAATGTTTTTTCAGAACTTTAGGGGATTTATGTCTGGATGCAATAAGTTAGTACATTAAAATGTTTTATAAGTATAATTATTCTAATTATTAAACACCCAAATCCATCTGTCCATTTTATCAGATACTATTTAAATTGCCATGTTAAATGTTCTGCCTGTCGATGCCAGAAGCCATCGAAATAAATGGAAATAACTTGGCCATATAAAGTCAGTGCATGGATTTAAGGCTGATAAAAAGTGCACTGCATAAACAGACTATTGCTAAAGATGGCTTAAGTTATAATTGATTTGATTGAAAAACTTTAGAATAATTCAAAAAAATCAAAAGAATAGTTTAGTAAAATAATAATAATAACAACAACAACAACAATAATAATAATATTACTACTACTAATAATAATAATATAATAATTATTATTATTATTATTAATCACATTCAAATACCTTCTCAGAAAACATATAGGTAACATTTGCTAGTTTCGTAAAAACGTTTTTTTGTTTAGATTGATTTCAGCATGTAAGCATGTAAGTCGCGTTTTTATTTTTTATTTTTCCTGGCTTTTAGTTTAGTTAGTTGTTTTAAAACACCTACTACAGTGCATTGCGAAAGTATTCTGCCCCCTGGAACTTTTCAACCTTTTGCCACATTTCAGGCATCAAAGAAAAAGATATAACATTTTAAAGTTTTGGTGAAGAATTAACAAGTGGGTCACAATTGTGAAGTGGAACAAAATTTATTGGATCATTTAAACTTTTTTTGTAATAATAAAACTGAAAAGTTGGGCATGCAAAATTATTCGTCCCATTTACTTTCAGTTCAGAAAACTCACTCCAGAAGTTCATTGAGGATCTCTGAATGATCCAATGTTGTCCTAAATGACTGATGAAGATAAATAAAATACAGCCACAAAATGGGATATTTTTAAAAGCATCCTAATATCTAATTGTGAGAGGTACATACCTTATGGGAATAAAAGGTTAAGGAACAAGAAAAAACCAATGTGGATAAACAGAACTGTAAAGAAAGCAATAAATGACAAACAGAAAGCATTTAAATCACTAAAACAGGAGGGGAGCGAGGAAGCATTGAAAAACTATAAGGAAAAAAATAGAATATGTAAAAGACAAATAAAAACAGCCAAACTAGAGACCGGGAGATTAATCACCAAAGAGAGTAAAACTAACCCTAAAATGTTCTTTAATTAAATAGATGGTAAAAAGTATAAACCTGAAGGTGTCGGCCCCTTACAGAGTAATGAGGGGGGAGTTGCAGAGAGCGATGAGGAGAAAGCAAAGCTACTAAATATCTTTTTCTCCACTGTATTCACTGAGGAAAATAAACTGTCAGATGAAATGCAGAATATAAAAGTAAATTACCCATTAAAAGTTCCCTGTCCTGGAAGAAGTAGAGCTGCGTCTTAAAAAGATTAAAATAGACAAATCGCCAGGACCGGATGGCATACACCCCCATATCCTAAGAGAATTAAGTAATGTCATCGCCAGACTCTTAATTCTGATATTTAAGGACTCTATACTGACAGGGAGTGTTCCACAGGATTGGCGCATAGCAAATGTGGTGCCAATATTCAAAAAGGGCCCAAAAACAGAGCCCTGGAACTATAGGCCGGTAAGTTTAACATCAGTCGTGGGTAAACTGTTTGAGGGTTTTCTAAGAGATGCTATCTTGTAGTACCTCAATGAAAATAAGCAAATTACTCCATATCAGCATGGCTTCATGAGGGAACGGTCATGTCAAACCAATTTAATCAGTTTCTATAAGGAGGTAAGTTCTAGACTGGACCGCAGCGAATCAATGGATGTCGTATATCTGGACTTCTCCAAAGCATTTGACACTGTACCACATAAAAGGTTAGTATATAAAATGAGAATGCTTGGCCTGGGAGAAAATGTCTGTATGTGGGTAAGTAACTGGCTCAGTGATAGAAAACAGAGGGTGGTTATTAATGGTACATACTCAGATTGGGTCACTGTAACTAGTGGGTTACCACAGGGGTCAGTATTGGGCCCTATTCTCTTCAATATATTTATTAATGATCTTGTAGAAGGCTTGCACAGTAAAATATCAATTTTTGCAGATGACACTAAACTGTGTAAAGTAATTAACACAGAAGAGGACAGTACACTGCTACAGATGGATCTGGATAGACTGGAGGCTTGGGCAGAGAAGTGGCAGATGAGGTTTAACACTGACAAATGTAAGGTTATGCATATGGGAAGGAATAATGCAAGTCACCAGTACATACTAAATGGTAAAATATTGGGTAACTCTGACATGGAAAAGGACCTAGGAATTTTAGTGAACAGCAAACTTAGCTGCAGAAACCAGTGTCAGACAGCTGCTGCCAAGGCCATTAAGATAATGGGTTGCATCAAAAGAGGCATAGATGCCCGTGATGAGAACATAGTCCTGCCACTTTACAAATCACTAGTCAGACCACACATGGAGTACTGTGTACAGTTCTGGGCTCCTGTGAACAAGGCAGACATAGCAGAGCTGGAGAGGGTTCAGAGGAGGGCAACTAAAGTAATAACTGGAATGGGTGGACTACAGTACCCAGAAAGATTATCAAAATTAGGGTTATTCACTTTAGAAAAAAGACGACTGAGGGGAGATCTAATAAATATGTATAAATATATCAGAGGTCAGTACAGAGATCTCTCCCACGATCTATTTATCCCCAGGACTGTGACTGTGACGAGGGGCCATCCTCTGCGTCTGGAGGAAAGAAGGTTTGTACACAAACATAGAAGAGGATTCTTTATGGTAAGAACAGTGAGACTATGGAACTCTCTGCCTGAGGAGGTGGTGATGGTAAGTTCACTAAAAGAGTTCAAGAGAGGCCTGGATGTATTTTTGGAGGGTAATAATATTACAGGCTATAGTTACTAGAGAGGGGTCGTTGATCCAGGGAGTAATTCTGATTGGAGTCGGGAAGGAATTTTTTCCCCTAAAGTGGGGAAAATTGGCTTCTACCTCACAGGGGTTTTTTGAACTGGATGGACAGATGTCTTTTTTCGGCCTTATAAACTATGTTACTCTGTTACTATGTGTGTAATTAAGTCTCCGTATAAATGCACCTGCTCTGTGATAGTCTCAGGGTTCTGTTTAAAGCACAGAGAGCATAATGAAGACCAAGGAACACACCAGGAAGGTCCGTGATACTATTGTGGAAAAGTTTAAAGCCGGATTTGGATACCAAAAGATCTCCCAAGCTTAAAACATCTCAAGGAGCACTGTGCAAGCGATCATACTGAAATGGAAGGAGAATCAGACCACTGCAAATCTACCAAGACCCGGCCGTCCCTCTAAACTTTCATCTCAAACAAGGAGGAGACTGATCAGAGATGCAGCCAAGAGGCCCATGATCACTCTGGATAAACTGCAGAGTCTACAGCTGAGGTGGGAGAGTATGTCCATGGGACCACAATCAGTCGAACACTTCACAAATCTGGCCTTTATGGAAGAGTGGCAAGAAGAAAGCCATTTCTTAAAGATATCCATAAAAAGTTTCATTTACAGTTTGCCACAGGCCACCTAGGAGACACACCAAACATGTGGAAGAAGGTGCTCTGGTCAGAAGAAACCAAAATCGAACTTTTTGGAAACAATGCAAAACGATATGTTTGGCATAAAAGCAACACAGCTCATCATCCTGAACACACCATCCCCACTGTCAAACATGGTGGTGGCAGCATCATGGTTTGGGCCTGCTTTTCATCAGCAGGGACAGGGAAGATGGTTAAAATTGATGGGAAGATGGATGGAACCAAATAAAGGACCATTCTGGATGAAAACCTGTTGGAGTCTATAAAAGAAGTGACTAGGATGGACATTTATCTCCCAAGACAATGATCCCAAACATAAAGCAAAATCTACAATGGAATGGTTCAAAAATAAACGTATCCAGGTCTTAGAATGGCCAAGTCAAAGTCCAGACCTGAATCCAATTGAGAATATGTGGAAAGAGCTGAAAACTGCTGTTCACAAACGCTCTCCATCCAACCTCAAAGAGCTCGAGCTGTTTTGCAAGGAAGAATGGGCAAGAATTTCAGTCTCTAGATGTGCAAAACTGATATAGACATACCCCAAGCAACTTGCAGCTGTAATCACAGCAAAAGGTGGCACAACAAAGTATTAATACAAGGGGGCCAAATAATTTTGCACACCCCATTTTTCAGTTTTATTATTACAAAAAAATTTTAAATGATCCAATAAATTTCGTTCCACTTCACAATTGTGACCCACTTGTTGTTGATTCTTCACCAAAACTTTAAAATGTTATATCTTTTTGTTTGAAGCCTGAAATGTGGCAAAAGGTTGAAAAGTTCCAGGGGGCCGAATACTTTCGCAAGGCACTGTACATGCTTGTGTGTAGTCAACAGGAGAAAATTAAGTTCTTTATGTACAGAGGATTGTGCTATTGGCCTCCATGATTTTTATTTAGAAAGGGTTTCTAATCATAGAGTTTAAATTTAACAAAAGCTTACAGTATTGGGCCAGTTGTTTTTTTAAATGCACCAAAGGAAACACGTGAAGGTAGCAACAGTGCACTACTTTATATGCATTTTTAAAAGCAAACTATTTTTAAAATTGGTAAATTTTGTAGAAATTAGATTTAATTTAGGTTTAAAGGGGTTCTCCAGGAATTAAGAAAATAAAAATAGTTAAAGGGCTTGTCCCGTGAAAAATATTCTACAGTTTTCAAACTAGCACATGGGTCTGAATACTTTTGTAATTGTATGTAATTAAAAATATAGCATAGCCACTGAGCTATTCAATAAAATATATCTGTACAGCACCACCTGCTGTTTGTTTTTTTCTTATTTCCTTGACCTGCTCACTGAGAAGGCCGCAGATGCTTAGATTCATACTTCAACTGCCTCCTGAGCTTTGATAGGGAGAACATGGACACGCCTTAGCTTCAGCAGAAAAGACACCCCCCTTGAGCTTTCAGCTTGATATAAATCCAGCAGAGCAATAAATGGGGAGATCTCTGGATACATGTGAGGTGCAGGGCTAGTTTTAGCTTTGTTAGAAAGAGAACGTCATGTGTTATATGATGTCTGATTTTCATATTTTATATTATTCATGGGATAACCCCTTTAAGTTACTTTACTACAAATATATTCCCAAATACCTTTCATTAATTAGAATGGCTTGTTTTGTTTGGGGAGCAATCATCAGGGAAATAAAATTGCCACTGTCCTATTAGTGTACACAAAACCTGTCCTAATCGCACAAGAGGACAAGTTACTTCACAACACTGAGGTAATGAGCTGCTGCATCATCCTCTTATGGCTTCTGTAGCTCTGTGTACCACTTTTTAAAATTTTTCCTTATAGAGAAGATGTGAAAATTAAAGAAAAAATGCCATAGCTTCAACATTCTGCATTTTTTAAAGTAATGCTTGAAAAGGCAGAGGTGCTCCAGTTAGCTCAGCAGCCTCTTCAAAGCATACCAAGCACAGTACTGTGTATTGTCTAGTGGCTGAGCTTGGTATTGCAGCCGAAACACATTCGTTTGAAAGCTCCAGATGTTAGCTGAATGGGAAATGTGAAAAGCAGGACACACATGCATTTTTTACCTAATATTTTTTTTCCAATTGGCAGCATTTGTCATGTGTCTGGCATTCTTTTAAAAATGCAGCATATTGAAGTTATGACATTTTTCCTTATCGATCTTTATAGGGAAACATTCCTAAAAAAGGGTGAATTCTGCAGCAAATCCTATGCAAAACTCTAGACAAATTCACATGAAACACAGTATATGCTCTGAAAAATCTGCCCCAAGTGGCTTTACTCTTAAAGAAAAATTAGGTTTGCAAAAAATATTATTTTAAAGTGAAACTTTAAATTATAACATTAACAACCCACATGAGAATATGTAACTTTTTATATAAAAAGGGTGGATGGTTTTAGGGTATAGTTTTTTTTTTTTTTTAATTCACTCCATGTATTGTACTTCCTGTCCTGGTTCTTTAACTTCCTCTTTTGATTGAACATTTAGCAAGGCAAAACAACCTTGCTTGACTTTCTCAATCAGACCATTCACAGTGACCAGAAAGGGAAGGGGGAAAAACGTCTCACAGCATCTACCATTACACTAATCAGTATAATATATAATATTTTTCTGAGGGCATCTTCATCTAGGCCTATCAAGTGAACAATAGAAATGTCATACTAATATCCCAATTCTACACCTACTAATATACTAACAGATACCATCTTCCCCTCACAGCAGCAGTAAACTGACAATGAGTTCCTTTGTTAATTAGGAGTTTTATCTCTCTGTGCTGATTGCTACAAAAAGACAATATTGTGTGGTCATGCTTTGGTGAAGAACAATGCAGCCAAATAGTCTTTAGCTGCCTTTCATTTAATAAAGAAGACTGCACTGTACAGTCGGTCTTCATTGTTAATGGCCATATTATTGCTGTTCTTGCTTGCAATCTCCTGCAGGTTATTTGACAGTAAGCACTGAATATTAATCAGCTCTGGCATACCCACTTCTCCAACCTCAATGCTCTCCTGCCCTACAGGTGGGAGCCCTTCTTCTGCTTTTCCTCCTTTTCTACTATGTCATCAGGAACAGCCAGCTCCTCCTCTCTCTGCATCTTGATGACTTTTCTAGGACATGGAGAAAGATGATTTGGAAGAAGTAAAACCAGCAAAAAACAAGAATGGTCATCATTAAGACCTTGCCCCTCTAAGAGGTACAGACTGGATGGTATTGGTACATTAAGAAAATGTAGGAATAAATCAATAAAACTGACAAAGACTAAGTGTCCCTACACTCTCCCTGCACTGTCCCTGCATTCTCCCTGCACTCTCCCTCTCCAATATTCTTCTATTAATCATTTTCAGCAACACTGTCCGTAGCGCATGAGCACTTGCTACGTCTCTCCCTATGCTCAGCTCACAGGACAATGGCAGAGACTGCATGGGATGAGGGCTTTATTGGGCTGTGACATCACTGTGGATTGGCTGGCTGCACGGCATTATGGGTGATCTTGCATTCCTGGGCTTGTCTCCTCTACACTTGGTTTCACTGTAACACATGCAGCCGTCATTTTAAGAAAACCTGATTCGCTACCATGATTTGTTTCGAATTGAAGTTTTCTTAAACTTTGGCGCGAATTCAAGTTTGAATGCTTTGCTCAACTCTAAAGATAAGGTATGGAATTTGACCAGCTCCAATCCTGGGTAGGTCTTATACAAGTATATATCTGCTCTTCCATGTGCATGGAGCCTACTTGTAAAAAATGTTGAAATGTGTGGTTTACTTACTGTATTGATTTGCATTTTGCAGCAGTTGAGAGAAGCTTTGCTATTTTTAAATTACAAGTGTCATACTAGTGTGATTATGTTTTTGTTATGATCATAACTTTTGCACTTTTCACTTCATTGACAAAATCACAGTTGGTATACTACTAGTGTTTCACTACCCTAAGACCTCTTTCACACGAATGTTGTGTTTTGCGGTCCGCAAATTGCGGATCCGCAAAAAAACAGATGGCGTCCGTATGGCATCCGTTTTTTTGCGGATCCATTGTAACAATGCCTATCCTTGTCTGCAATACGGACAAGAATAGGACATGTTCTATTTTTTTTGCGGGTCTACGGAACGGGCATACGGAGGCGGACAGTACACAGAAATGAATGGGTCCGCATTTTTCACATGAAAAGCCCACAAAAAATACTGTTGTGTGAAAGAGGCCTAAGGCCTATGAATTTGCACATTCGGAATAGTAAGAAAGTGGGTGTGATTATTGGTAGCTAAAATAGGGATAAACAGACAAAGGGTTGTAGGTTATGTAAATGAACAAAATGTTATAGTCTAGATTATTTTAATCACATCAAGAAGGTGCAATGTAGTATAAAAAAATCAAAGTTACATTTTGTTAAAAATGAGAAACAAACAGATTAGCGATTAAAAAGATAGAAAATAATTGCAGATTAAATTATGTTACCCTAATTTAAGACATGGATGAGGTAGACAAACATAAGCATAGAGCACTAAAGGGGTTGTGTCATCTCATAAATTGGGGGCATATCACTAGGATATGCCTGCAATGTCTGATAGGTGCAAGTTCCACCTCTGCAAATCATCTGCTTTCTTGTAGCTCCAGCGCTGAATTTGTAACTGCAGCACTGCTCCTATTCACTTTAATGAGAGCAGCACTACAGTAATCAGCTCTGTCCACTGCACAATTGAAGGAGCTGTGTAATGCTAACTTCTGGCACCAGAGCTACTCTGAAACAGCAGGTTGTGGGGTTATGTGTCTTGTTGGACCATTGCTGATCTAATATTGATGGCCTATCCTGAGGATAGGCAATCAGTAGCAAAGGGGCGGACAACACGGACAAGTGAAGGCATGATACTGACTTAACAGGTTAACAACTCTTTACATACAAGAATTGGAAGATGGAAGAAAATAAGGAAATGGAGAAAAAATAACATAAAGAACAAAATCTCAAGTAATAAGTTTGAATTGTGTCATAAACTAACAAAAAACAATAATAATAATAAAAAATAATGATTTTTGTCCATGTAAAATGTCGATATAGATCAACCATTATTTCAATGTAAGGTCACTGTTATAGGACTGATAATGACAGTTTAAACTGGGTTCACACCAGTGCCAGTAATTTTCATTGCTTTGTTAAAGGAGCAGTACAACAAAAATAACAGAAGTGCGAGTTTCAGCACATAACTGAACTGAATCATATGGAACAGATCCCATTGACTATAATGGAGTCTGTTAGGTTTCCATTGAGGATGACAGTTTATTTACCAGACATGCATGTAGGACTTTTTTATCCACTCTTCTTGACTGAGGCTTTGATGCAGATGTGAACATAGCCTCAGTGTTTATTGCCAAGGCATCACAATGTAACATACTGTACCAGTAGCATACGCCAACCATAGTACCAAAGCAATCATCAGTGAGCCCAGACTCAATAAGGGTATGTTCACAGAGAACATATACAGTGCAGATGTTCCACCACTGATTTGCAGGTGAAAAATCCTCAGAGTTCTATGACGGTAGCAAACATTCAAAGAAATCTTATTCATATCAACTGCACAGAAATTGACAGGCAAGTGGAAATAGGCTAGTACCCACGGTAAATCCACAGCTAAACTACGGTAACATCAAAATCTTCATGTAATGCATGCTGTTTCTGATGTTGATCTGTCATTAATTTTGATGATTACCTGTGCCAAAATCTTCTGGGGATCCTCTGCAGTAAAATATGTCCCATGTGTACCCTGAAAGGTCCAGAAAAAACTTTTGGTGGTGATAATGGAGCCAATAACTTGCGTCCTCCGTCTGTTCCAGTCTCTCCCCGAGCCGGCGCATGCGCAGTGGCTACGCCGATGCCGGGCCCACAATGGGCAATGCAGTGCGCATGCGCCGGCTCAGCAAGAGCCTGGAACAGATAAAGGATGCAAGTGAAGAGGAGGGTGGGTGGAGGCAGTGACAGGGGCGGAGATAGCGTTTAAAAAAGCAGACGAGCCCGGGCTCCACGGCGGTGAGCTTCGCCTCCGGTCACTTCCAACAGCTAATTTACATATGGATTAAAGTACGTTTTTACAGCTTCTACAAGTCAGAGGAAAGCGCCCCAGGTACAGTTACATTTGTGATTATTTGTGCTATGGGGCTATGTAAATGCTTTATAGGGGCTATGGAGGTGACAGACTCCCTTTAAGTTATTACAGATATTATAACTTTCATTTTACTTAGTTTTTGATTATTTTCATAAATGTATTTCTAAGTTAATATATGCTGATATAGTGTATATTGATAATGATTTTCCAGGTGCAAATTAATAAACAGTTAGCGCCTTAAAAAGATATTCCAGGATTTTAATATTGATGGGAAAGTCTATCCTCCGAATAAGCCATCATTATTTGTTTGGTTGGGTTCCAACACCCTGCACCCCCGGCAGATCAGCTGAGTATCTCCGGTGCCAAAAGTTAATGCCAGAAGTACATGGGTCCATCCAGTGTATTGTGAATGAAAGTGAATGGGAGCAGCGCAGAGCAATGTCAAAGGGGTGTGGATTAATGAATCAATTCTAATGAATTGATCTGTCTCATTAGCAAGAGCTCCTCACCTGTCAGGAGCTGTCTCCACAGGTAAGAAGCTCCCATCTACCTGTTGAGCGATGGGGCTGGCTGCAAAGCCTGGTCCTGTCAATCTTGTGTCAGCGTTGCTGCTCTGAGTATCAATGCAGGTGCCTATGCTGAAATTTGGCTTCAGGAGCAGCGACTGCACCTGTACTACTACTCGGAGCAGCGGTGCAGGAACCAATTGACAGGGCAGGGCTAGATGTCCAGCAGCTGTCAATGTATTTATATATTTCTAGGGGGAGTAATAGTACAATGAATAATTCTAAAGATCGATGCTCCAGAATTTTTTATTTATAGTGATTATATGCATTTACTAAAGTAGTCTTGTCGGGGGAGTTGATGGGTCCTTCCTATTAAAAAAATTTCACAGGGTGAATACTTTGCATGGAAATTATTTTCTGTAAGTCCATTTGTTACTGTAAATTCTTTAAAGAGGCTCTGTCACCTGGTTCCAGCATACCCCAATAGTCATATAACCAGGTAGGGCTCTTAACACTGATAAAAAGCATAACTTTCATTCCCTTCTCTGATGTCCGTTTTAGCTGTAAAATCAACTTTTATAAATATTTAAATGAGCAACTGGAGCACTCAGAGGCTGGGTTATGCCTTCGGAGCACTGCTTCTGGCATGCCCCCAGTAATGATACCGCTGCTTTGCATGTTCTATAATGGACTTCTCTCATGCCCCTACACACAGGCCTCAGATTGAACCTAGATCACAACCCGACACAGCCTTTCATGCACCCCATCACGTTGCCACTAGAGATGAGTCAAACTTTTCCCGATGCTCGGGTGCTCGTTTCGAATAACGAACCCCATTGAAGTCAATGGGAGACTCGAGCATTTTTGCAAGGGACCAAGGCTCTGCCTAGGGAAGGCTGGGTGACCTGGAAACCTCAGAAAATGATGGAAACACCACGAAATGGACAGGAAACAACAGGGGCAGCATGCATGGATGCCTCTGAGGCTGCCTAATCCCACCATTACC
>ONZH01002000.1:0-33945 GCA_900303285.1 Rhinella marina
TTTTTTTTGGTTCTTCTTTTAATTGCCTCCTGCGATAAACGGGAATCGAACCCAGGTCAACTGCTTGGGAAGCAGCTATGCTCACCACTTTACCACCAACAGCCACAGCAACTGATAAGAACAGATACTAAACTTGATGTAAGCCAACATTTTGACAATCGATAACCCGAAGCAGGTCCGCCGTTGAGCCCAGCGTTCGCCACCCTGAACATTTTACATACTCTGACCGAGTCTGACCCTGGGGCTGCTCATGTACTGCCCACTTGGAGGATTGCAGGGCCTGTCTCCTTCACGGTTTGTCAGAATTACTATGCCACTTTCTCCAACCCCTCCTCCTCCACCTACGAATTACCATCCGTGCTTCACCTCCTGCTACCTGAGTCTAACTCGGTCACTCTGTTGTCACCGCCATGCTGCGTTAGGCTAAATTTTTGGGTGGCTCACCTGCTACCTCATCTAACTTGGTCACTTGTTGGTGTCACTGCCATGCTGTGTCAGGCTTATGCCTGCATCGTGTGGCTGGGGATAGGAGAGCAGTGCCAGCATGGGCATGGGTGATGGACCTTCGTTGCACCTAGTTGGGTGCTTCCCTATATATTCCCACCATGCCATCCATGGGTTGTACATTAACTAATAACAGGGAAAACAAAAATAATATTTTACAGGAGGGTCAACCGCAGACACTCCAAAACAATTTTACATGAGGGAGTGTCTCCCCGTCTGCCATCGTGTTCGGTCAGGCTGTCAGTAGGTAAACCACCTCTGTCGTCCGCAGAAGCGTCCACTATGAGGAAGGCCATAGCGAGAACATCCCCTTTTCAATTGAGAGCAAGTGTAGAATTGTAGGAGGATGACACTTTTTTTCCGCAGTGGATTCACCTTCCCCTTTATCATTGCCAGATAACAGTTGGTGAAAAAGTAATTGGCAATGATGAAGAAAATGTAACGGTGAAGTGGACCGTCTGTGACGTAAAACCTATATATTCCCACCATGCCAGCCATGGGTTGTACATTAACTAATAACAGGGAAAATAAAAAAAATATTTTACAGAAGGGTCAACTATAGACACTCCAAAACAATTTTACATGAGGGAGTGTCTCCCCGTCTGCCATCGTGTTCGGTCAGGCTGTCAGTAGGTACACCACCTCTGTCGTCCGCAGAAGCGGCCACTATGAGGAAGGCCACGGCGAGAACATCCCCTTTTCAATTGAGAGCAAGTGTAGAATTGTAGGAGGATGACACTTTTCTTTCGCAGTGGATTCACGTTCCCCTTTATCATTGCCAGACAACAGTCGGTGAAAAAGTAATTGGCAGTGATGAATATAATGGTGCAGTGGACCGTCTGTGGCGCAAAACCTATATATTCTCACCATGCCAGCCATGGGTTGTACATTAACTAATAACAGGGAAAATAAAAAAAATATTTTACAGAAGGGTCAACTATAGACACTCCTAAACAATTTTACATGAGGGAATGTCTCCCCGTCTGCCATCGTGTTCGGTCAGGCTGTCAGTAGGTACACCACCTCTGTCGTCCGCAGAAGCGGCCACTATGAGGAAGGCCACGACGAGAACATCCCCTTTTCAATTGAGAGCAAGTGTAGAATTGTAGGAGGATGACACTTTTCTTTCGCAGTGGATTCACGTTCCCCTTTATCATTGCCAGACAACAGTCGGTGAAAAAGTAATTGGCAGTGATGAATATAATGGTGCAGTGGACCGTCTGTGGCGCAAAACCTATATATTCTCACCATGCCAGCCATGGGTTGTACATTAACTAATAACAGGGAAAACAAAAAAAATATTTTACATAAGGGTCAACTACAGACACTCCTAAACAATTTTTTAGGAGGGTCAACTTCGGACACTCCAAAACAAGAGGCTCGCCTACAGACATTTGACTGCTACCTCAATCTAACTTGGTCACTTGTTGGTGTCACTACACTGTCACCATGACGTGTCAGGCTTATGCCTGCATCGTGGGGCGGGGGATAGCACAGCAGTGCCAGCATGAGCAGTGGTGTCACCTGCAGGCGGTGATGGACCTTCGTTGCACCTAGTTGGGTGCTTCCCTAACATGTGATGGGCATGTGCCTCGCCTTTCTTTGTCTGGGTGAGCACAATTACCATGAGGGTAACCACCAAGCTGTTTCCTGAGAATTTGGAGTAATGGTGGGATTAGGCAGCCTCAGAGGCATCCATGCATGCTGCCCCTGCTGTTTCCTGTCCATTTCCGTGGTGTTTCCATCATTTTCTGAGGTTTCCAGGTTTTCACCCAGCCTTCCCTAGGCAGATCCTTGGTCCCCTGCAAAAATGCTCGAGTCTCCCATTGACTTCAATGGGGTTCGTCATTCGAAACGAGCACCCGAGCATCGGGAAAAGTTCGACTCGAATAACGAGCACCCAAGCATCTTAGTGCTCGCTCATCTCTAATGCCTATCTCTCCCTATCTCTTGATTTCTCAGCCTCTTTCCCTATCTATCACCTTATCTTCTATATCTAGCTTTCTCTTCTTCTCTCCTGCTTCTCTCACTAACCCTTTCTATTCCTTCTCTATCTCTCCCTGTATCTATCTACTTGTTTGGCTATCTATCTATCTATCTATCTATCTATCTATCTATCTATCTATCTATCTTGAGAAAGGCTCAGTCTGGGCCGAATCGTCGCAATCCCACATGGGTAAATAAAGACTTTCATTTTTTCACTTTTTTACTGGAGAGTGCTGCCTCTTTTTTCTTTTTTATATGCTGGGACCTTGGTCTGGTCTGTTTGGCGTGCACCTCGTTTTTCCTCATTCAGTGCTGCTGAGACTTGTTTTTTGCTTTATATTTATCTATCTATCTATCTATATCTTTTCTCTCTCTATCTGATATGGAGCTCCTCTCTCTCTGATGTCTGGCGACGCATTGACAAGATGTCGGCGCGCTCAGGCACTTCAGGGGCTGTGGGGTGACGTCACACATTTTTTTTTCACAGAAAACCAGGATACAAGGGATTATAGGAGTAATAATCCTGGTATATTCTGTAAAAAAGTACAGTTTTGCGTCGCCGTTTTTTTTTTTAACAAGATTCGGTACAAACTTTTTCAAAGTTCGGTTCGGTGACGAACCGAACTTTTGGCAAACTTCGTAACAAATCTGGTTCGTTACAGTTCGGTTCGCTCATCCCTAGTTGAATTAATTTGCCATGAATCGCAATAAACCAGGTATTTCCAGGCCACTCTGCCTAATCATATTAATCCCACTTGGTGAGCAAATCTCAGAAAAAAGGCTTGGAATTTAAACTGCATTACATTCTAGTGCACCCACATTCACAGTTAATCTGTTCTGTAGGTACTGTGCCATCAGTATTACAGGTGTAATTTATTGCCATCTACATCACTGTACACTACACCAAGATCCATACCTAATCCCTACTGATAAACAAAAAGAAAAGTATGCAGCACCCTTCAGTAAAGCAAAAGGAAAAAAAACTGTGTGCATTCCCTACAGGAGTGGTGTCAAAATGGTTCCTTCGTGGAGCTAATTAAAGAAATGGAGGCAGCACCAATAAAAAGTAGAGAAAAAAAATTTCTATTGATACATGTTGTGGCAGTCCAAACACATGCTTTTTAATCATTTCTCTTAGCTGTAGATTTTCTGTGCATCAATATTACAGGTCAATATTAGCGTTACGTCAAATTTATCGATGTAGACTTAATCCTGCAGTGCCCAAAGGTTCAAGTAGTGGTCCCATGCCATAGTGGTGAGGGTGGCAGCAGCAGTGGCAGTAACATTGATAATAGTGGCCCCATGATACAGTGGGAAGGATGGCAGCAGCAGTGGTCACACATGAGCTGCCACTGGCTAACATGAAAATTAGACCAGGAAGTAAACCTCCCTGCTGCATTAAGAAATCGTTGCCCACCTTGGAAGTCTATGGGAGAAGACTAGGCACCCCCTACTGTGCAAAGCGGAAGGGTTTCTGGTTGATAGGGAAACGTGAGAAAATGGTGGAAACACCATTGAAATGGTTAGGGAACAGCATGGGGAGGATGTCTGGATGCATCTTGGACACTGAAGTCGCTGCTATTAACCGTTTCTACGCAGGAGGTTTTTTCGGTTTTGCGTTTTTGTTTTGCGCTCCCTGCCTTGATGCAGCCATAACTGTTTTTTTTTCTGTTCACACAGCTGTTTGAGGGCTTGTTTTTTGCGGGACAAGTTGTACTTTCCAAAGCCACCATTTAATATTGCATATGGTGTAGTGGAAAGCGGGCAAAAAATTCCAAATAGGGTGAAATTGCAAAAAAAAAAATAGGCAATTCCGCCAGTTTTACGGGTCTTTTTTATTTACGGCGTTCAATGTGCATTAAAGTGAACCAGTTACTTTCATTCTACTAGTCAGTACGAATCCGGCAATACCTAAAATGTATAGTTTTTCTTGCGTTTTCTTTCTTGATAGTGATAAAAAAAATTATAGTTGGACATTTTTATTTTCATTTCTTGACCCCTACAACTTTTTGGTATTTATGTGTAGGGAGCTGTATGGGGGCTCATTTTTTGCGGGGCGATCTGAACTTTTTATTGATACCATTCTGGGGTGTGTATGACTTTTTGATCGCTTTTTATTTAATGTAAAAAAAAACAAAAACGGTGAATCGGCCTTTTTTCCGTTTCGCTGTTTTCAGTATGGGAAATAATTTTTTATATTTTTATAATATGGGCGTTTTTGCACACGGCGATACCCATAATGTGTATTTTTTAATTTTTTTTAATACTTTTATTTTCGGGAAGGGTGATTTGAACTTTTACATTTTTTTTATTTATTTATTTTAAAAAAAAAAACTTTATTTTTAACACTTTTTTATAGTTCCCATAGGGAACTATAACTAGCAATCATTTGATTGCTTATATCATAGACTCCAATGCACTTGCATTGGAGTCTATGATGATTTTAGTGCTTTCCTATGGAGCCCTATTAAGGGCAAGGGCTCCATAGGAAAGCCTATGCAGTAGCCTCCTGTCACATTTACCATAATTGATTTACTTACTTGACCGAGGCACCCGAGGGGTTAAATGTTTGCGATCGGTATTACTGCCGGTTGCGGACATTAGCCGCGGGTGTCTGCTAGTGGGAAAAGCACGTCACCCGCAGCCATCACGCCCGCTACGTGCAGGAGCGGGCGCCATCTTTAAAGTCCCGGCCAGCGCCGTACTAGTACGGCGGTGGTCGGGAAGGGGTTAACGATGATGTCCGAATATTACGACACTTTTATGGAATGACAATAATACCCCCAAAAACCGAAGATATCATCGATTTGAGAGGAAATATTGTTAGGAAACATATATTTATTTGTACGTAAAGCGCAAGTAGCAGCACGCCCTCACCCCTAATGTTTTACACTGTCAGATCAGCAGCAGGCACTCGCCCCGAATGTTTTACACGGTCAGCTCAGAAGCAGGCACTCGCCCGTAATGTTTTAGACGGTCAGATCCGCAGCAGACCCTCACCCCAAATGTTTTTGAGTGTCAGCAGCACTGAACGTCAACTTGTCAGAATGAGGACCAGAGTGAAGAAGAAACATAGTAACATAGTAGCATAGTTTATAAGGCCGAAAAAAGACATCTGTCCATCCAGTTCGGCCTGTTATCCTGCAAGTTGATCCAGAGAAAGGCAAAAAAAAACCTGTGAGGTAGAAGCCAATATTCCCCACTTTAAGGGAAAAAATTCCTTCCCGAAGAGGAAGTAGTGGATGATGAAATCACTGGCCCAACATGGGAAGGAGGTAAGCTGAGGGAGGAAAACAGTACAGAGGGGGAGGGATGCGCAGCACCGCAACAGTCTGGAAGAGGCGGTGGGGTGGCAAAAAGGAGAAGGCAGGCCACACCAACAAGTGTGGATGATAAAAGAATTGTCATTTGCAGCCTGTGCCGTACCAACCTGACCACCACCAGCATGATCTTCATGGCAGCAAGGCACCCTAATAGGTGGGCTAAATGCCTGGATCTACAATCGGTGTCTGCGGGTCACACCACTGTCTCCTCTTCCCTGTGTTATGTGCTAGCCAAGACGCAGGCCCAGATGCCTCCCCCTGTACCTGGACTCTCGCAAGCACCATCAGCGAGCACATCCACTTCTGAGACCCAGCGCAGCGTACAGATGTCCATACTAGTGATGAGCGAACATGTTCGGCCAACTGCACTATTCGGCCGAACATGGCGGCGCTCGTGACCACGCGGTGTTCAGCCGAAAACCACATGTGCTTGAGCGCCATACTCGAGTTAGCTACTGGCATTACAGTGATTGGCTGGCCGGGAACGCGTCATCGGGTGCATGTGAAAAGCATGTGACCGGCTCATAACGAGCCAGGGAGAGCTGCTGCAAACAGGGAGAGATAGAGTAGGGACAGAAGAAAGCTAGGCAGGGATAGAGGGCTATTATATCTTGCTGGCAAGCATTTTTTTTATTTTGGGGGTATTAAAAATAGCGCTAGGTGGCCTGCAATTAACGCCACCTGTGCAGCTGCTGCATGCTGTATAATACTCTCTGTATACTATATACCTGACATCCTATGCTATTATTTCTGCTGTTAAGCCCGCAGTACCTCTTTTGCGTCTCGCTGTATAACAAGGAGGGACTTATAGTGTAGGGATAGGATTTGGCTAGGCAGGGCTAGTATTTCTGTTCAAAAGACACAAAAGTCCATTGTTAAATCTGGCTGCATTTTTTTTCTTTTGGGGCAAAAAGAACGCAAGTGTGCCTGACACTACCAGCACGTGCACAGCGTGTGTATTAGAACCTTTCAAAAGTCTATATACCTGACATCCATTGGTATTTTTTCTACTGTTAATTTAGACCGTAGTTTCTCATTTGCGTCTGCTATATAACATTTGTGCAAGGTGGGACTTATACTATAGGGATAAGATTTGGCTAGGTAGGGCTCGTAATTCTGTACAAAAGACACAAAAGTCCATTGTTAAATCTGGCTGCATTTTTTTTCTTTTGGGGCAAAAAGAACGTAAGTGTGCCTGACACTACCACTACGTGCACAGCGTGTATTAGAACCTTTCAAAAGTCAATATACCTGACATTATATACCTGACTGTTGCTATTTTTTCTACCGCTAATTTAGGTTGCAGTTCCTCATTTGCGTCTGCAGTATAACTTGCCAAAGGAGGGACTTATAGTGTAGGGATAAGATTTGGCTAGGTAGGGCTAGTAGTTCGGTTCAAAAGACACAAAAGTCCAGGTCTTACAACAGTCAGTGAGCTGGCAAGTGTAAGCGCTGCTGCAGCGTTGCCAGACTGGTGGAAGCTGTAGGAGACTTTCGGAAATGGACACCTTCACCAGCAGCTCAGGCAAAAAAAAGTGTAGTTTTTGAGAAACCGCTGAACCACTAAGTTGAAGCAGTTGTTTGGCCTGAGGGAGACTCCTGTTCATCCTTACTGTTGGAGGAACAGGTAGACTCATTCCTGTCATTAGTTCCAGGGTCCTATAGGGTCAGTTTGGTTTAGGTTCCTGTGTATGAACTCGCCTAACTTTGAGGCCTGTTCATACTGGTAGTCAATCAGGATTACAGTCATGGCCAAAAGTTTTGAGAATGACACAAATATTATATTTTCACATGATCTGCTGCCCTCTGGTTTTTATGTGTGTTTGTCAGATGTTTTTATCACATACAGAAATATAATTGTAATCATATTATGAGTATCAAAAGCTTATATTGACAGTTAGAATAAGTTAATGCAGCTAGTCAATATTTGCAGTGTTGACCCTTCTTCTTCAGGACCTCTGCAATTCTCCCTGGCATGCTCTCAATCAACTTCTGGACCAAATCCTAACTGATAGCAGTCCATTCTTGCACAATCAATGCTTGCATTTTGTCAGAATTTGTAGGTTTTGTTTGTCCACCCGTCTCTTGATGATTGACCACAAGTTCTCAATGGGATTAAGATCTGGGGAGTTTCCAGGCCATGGACCCAAAATCTCTATGTTTTGTTCCCTGAGCCATTTAGTTATCACCTTTGCTTTATGACAAGGTGCTCCATCATGCTGGAAAAGGCATTGTTGATCGCCAAACTGCTCTTGGACGGTTGGGAGAAGTTGCTCTCGGAGGACATTCTGGTACCATTCTTTATTCATGACTGTGTTTTTAGGCAAGACTGTGAGAGAGGCGATTCCCTTGGCTGAGAAGCAACCCCACACATGAATGGTTTCAGGATGCTTTACAGTTGGCATGAGACAAGACTGGTGGTAGCGCTCACCTCGTCTTCTCCGAATAAGCTGTTTTCCAGATGTCCCAAACAATCGAAAAGGGGATTCATCAGAGAAAATGACTTTACCTCAGTCCTCAGCAGTCCACTCCCTGTACCTTTTGCAGAATATCAGTCTGTCCCTGATGTTTTTTCTGGAGAGAAGTGGCTTCTTTGCTGCCCTCCTTGAGACCAGGCCTTGCTCCAAGAGTCTCCGACTCACAGTGCGTGCAGATGCACTCACACCTGCCTGCTGCCATTCCTGAGCAAGCTCTGCACTGCTGGTAGCCCGATCCCGCAGCTGAAACACTTTTAAGAGACGGTCCTGGCGCTTGCTGGTCTTTCTTGGGCGCCCTGGAGCCTTTTTGGCAACAATGGAACCTCTCTCCTTGAAGTTCTTGATGATGCGATAGATTGTTGACTGAGGTGCAATCTTTCTAGCTGCGATACTCTTCCCTGTTAGGCCATTTTTGTGCAGTGCAATGATGACTGCACGTGTTTCTTTAGAGATAACCATGGTTAACAGAAGAGAAACAATGATGCCAAGCACCAGCCTCCTTTTAAAGTGTCCAGTGGTGTCATTCTTACTTAATCATGACAGATTGATCTCCAGCCCTGTCCTCATCAACACCCACACCTATGTTAATGGAGCAATCACTGAAACGATGTTAGCTGGTCCTTTTAAGGCTGGGCTGCAATGATGTTGAAATGTGTTTTGGGGGATAAAGTTCATTTTCTAGGCAAATATTGACTTTGCAAGTAATTGTTGTTAAGCTGATCACTCTTTATAACATTCTGGAGTATATGCTAATTGCCATTATAAAAACTGAAGCAGTAGACTTAGTAAAAATTAATATTTGTATCATTCTCAATACCTTTGGCCATGACTGTAGAGTCATGGTTTCCTTTAGGAGGTGTTCATTTACCTTCCTTAGTTTCCAGGCCTAATCTTCTTTCCCTCCTACGCTCTGTGTGGTTTTCCCCCTACACCTGAGCGTAACAGTATGTGTGTGAGCTTGCCGAGCTAGAAAGCCGCCACCAAGTTGCGGCCATTATCAGACACAACCACGCCTGGTTGTAGGTTGAGTGGCGAGAGCCAAAGCTAAGCCTGGTCCCTTATACATTGCCACAGCACTGTGGTGGTGTGTTGTTTGTCACCTAAGCAAATAAGTTTCAGCACAGCCTGTTGCCGCTTCTCCACCGCTGTGCTAACCTGCTTCCAGCTACTGACTGATGGATGACTGGTGCTGTAAGATGAGAATTCCTAGATGAAAGTGGTGGAGGAGAAGGAGGGCTAGCAGCTGCTAATGTAGGTGGTGGTGGTGGAAATCCTGATGGAAGTAGGGCCCGCAATCCTTTGTGTTGGTAGCACCTGTGCCATCCCAGGGTATGACTCGCTCCCAGCCTCCACAGCGTTCACCTAGTGTGCCGTCAGGGAAATGTAGCGTCCCTGGCCAGAAGCACTTGTCCATGTGTCAGTCATTAAGTGGACCTTCCCAGTAACTGCATTGGTCAGGGCATAGATTATGTAACGGGACACATGCTGGTGTAAGACGGTGAGGTAACACCAACAAATATAGTGACGGCTAGGTTCTGAGTAACGAGGGACAGCCGCTGCCATCAGACTGCGAAAAGCCTCAGTGTCCACCAGCAACATTTTCAGCGCCAGCAATTTGTAAAGGTGTGCATTTAGTGCTATGGCCTGTGGGTGGGTGGCTGGGTATTTGCACTTTCATTCAAAGGCCTGTGGTATGGACATCTGTACGCTGTGCTTGGACACAGAAGTGGATGTGCTCGCTGATGGTGCTTGCGAGGGTCCAGGTGCTGGGGGGAGGCATCCGGGACCTGTGTCTTGGCTAGCACGTAACACAGGGAAGAGGAGACAGTGGTGTGACCCGCAGACACCGATTGTGGATCCAGGCGTTTGGCCCACCTATTAGGGTGCTTTGCTGCCATGAAGATCATGCTGATGGTGGTCAGGTTGCTAGTGTTCATGCTCCTGCTCATTTTGGTACGGCACAGGTTGCAAATGACAATCCTTTTATCACTCACACTTATTGGTGTGGCCTTCCTTCTCCCTTTTGCCACCCCACCGCCTCTTACAGCCTGTTGCGGTGCTGCGCATCCCTCCCTCTCTGTACTGCTGTCCTCGCTCAGCTTGCCTCCTTCCCATGTTGGGCCAGTGATTTCATCGTCCACTACTTCCTCTTCCTCTTCGGGAATTAATTTTTTCCCTTAAAGTGAGGAATATAGGCTTCTACCTCACATAGGTTTTTTGCCTTCCCCTGGATCAACTTGCAGGATAACAGGCCGAACTGAATGGACAGATTTTTTTTCAGCCTTATAAACTATGTTACTATGTTACTATGTTACTTCTTCACTCTGGTCCTCATTCTGACAAGTTGACGTTCAGTGCTGCTGACACTCAAAAACATTTGGGGTGAGGGTCTGCTGCGGATCTGACCGTCTAAAACATTATGGGCGAGTGCCTGCTGCTGAGCTGACCATGTAAAACATTCGGGCGAGGTCGTGCTGCTACTTGCACTTTACGTACAAGTAAATATATGTTTCCTAACAATATTTCCTTTAAAATCGATGTTGTCTTGGGTTTTGGAGGAGTATTTTTGTCATTCTGTAAAATTGGCGTAATACTGGCTGCAAAATTGTTATTGTTGATGATCATAATTTGCACAAGTTTGCCTAATCTTAACTCCAGCTGTGCAGCATGTGCAGGACAATGTATGTTTCTCTTATATACCTGACATTTATTGCGTTTCTTTCTGCCGCTAATCACGGTGACATTACATGTGCAGGACAATGTATGTTTTTCCTATGTACCTGACATTTATTGTGTTTCTTTCTGCCGCTAATCACGGCGACATTAGTAATGTCGCCTTCAATAGCTGCAGAAAAAAATACACCGGATTTCTGTTATTTGGGATACACAAATGTTAGACAGCAGACACTGAAAAGGTGGTGTTAAGGTCAGGCAACGTTGCGCAGTTTTTAACCCACCACAAAAATAATATATTGCAGCCAGATATAACAATGGACTTTTGTGTCTTTTGAACTGAACAGCTAGCCCTGCCTAGCCAAATCCTATCCCTACACTATATGTGCCTCCTTGCGCAAATGTTATACAGCAGACGCAAAAGAGGTACTGCGGCCTAAATTAACGGTAGGTGTCAGGCACACTTGTGTTCTTTTTGCCCCAAAAGAAAAAAAAAGCCGCATTTAACAATGGACTTTTGTGTCTTTTGAACAGAATTACTAGCCCTACCTAGCCAAATCCTATCCCTACACTATAAGTCCCTCCTTGCGCAAGCTATACTGCAGACGCAAATGAGGAACTGTGGCCTAAATTAACGGTAGACAAAATACCAACGGATGTCAGGTATATAGACTTTTGAAAGCTTCTAATTCACACGCTGTGCACGTAGTGGTAGTGTCAGGCACACTTACGTTCTTTTTGCCCCAAAAGAAAAAAAATGCAGCCAGATTTAACAATGGACTTTTGTGTCTTTTAAACAGAAATACTAGCCCTGCCTAGCCAAATCCTATCCCTACACTATAAGTCCCTCCTTGCGCAAATGTTATACAGCAAGACGCAAAAGAGGTACTGCGGGCTTAACAGCAGAAATAATAGCAAAGGATGTCACGTATATAGTATACAGAGAGTATCATGCAGAATGCAGCAGCTGCACAGGTGGCGTTAATGGCAGGCCAACTAGTGCTATTTTTAACACCCCCCCAAAAAAAATGTTTGCCAGCAAGATATAATAGCCCTAAAAGGGCTTTTGGGTCTTTTCTGAGCAAATTCTATCCCTGCCTAGCGTTCTTCTGTCCCTACTGTATCTGTCCCTGCTTGCAGCAGCTCTCCCTTGCTCGGTATGAGTCGGTCACATGTCACCAGGTGCTTAATAGCACCCGACGACGTGTTCCTGGCCAGTCAATCACTGTAATGCCAATAGCTAACATGGCTCCTGGCATTACAGTGAATGACAGTACCTTCCCGCATGCTACTTGGTTAATTAGCGTGTGGGGAGGGGACTCGAGTATGGTCACGAGCGCCGCCATGTTTGGCTGAATAGTGTATTCGGCTGAACATGTTCGCTAATCACTAGTGATATCCTTATAGGCAGGTTTAGAATGACAGATAAGCAGATAACTGCAGAAAAGTGATCTGTACAGACCAAGAAGTGGCACCTATTATTAGGCTTAGTGGCATGTGCAAAAACTGCAGGATTTTTTGCTTTTTGTTTAAATATATTGACATGGAAACATCACTGGAAATTCGTTAAAAATATGTTAAACATAAAAACATGATTCAAACAATAGGTCATTTCCTGATTACATAACCTTGTCTGCATTATACATGTCATTTTCTGAAGTGAGACAACCCCTTTAAAGTGAATTTGTCAAGAGGTAGCTCCCTATCCTATTTTCTGTGGTCAGCCCCTCCCTCAGTTCTTTTTTACTGCCTGGTACTGTGAAGACAACGAGGGAGGGGCTGGCCACATAAATTAGTGGAGCTTGAGTGCAGTAAGAGCAATGGTAAAGGCTTCATTGCATCAAAGTCTTAATTTTATATTTAGAAAAAAAGGATTTACTCAGGAACAGCGCCTCTGATAAAAATAAATAAATAAATAAAACAAAAAAAACGGCATTTTACTCAAGTGAACTCACAGCAGTTTTTTAGTTATGTCACTGGTGACAGATTCCCCTTAAATAATAATGCCACAGCGTTCACTATTCACACCAGCACAAATTGCCTAAGTAATAAAGTTGCCCTGTCGACTGTCTATTGAGCACTTGCAGTGTCCAAACTCTCCTCTGAAGAATGATGTTTGGGCAATGCAGGATTGGCAATGTTGGATTTAAAGAGATAAGCAGCCAGGGGTGTCTGGTAGCAGCTTACTTAGCTTTCCCCATTTAGAACACATGCTCACATCTAAGGAGGAGGTTCTTAGATTCCAGTATTTATGCTGCCAATGCATCGGAGTCCTCTTTAGTGCATGGGATCTGTTGGGTGTGGTGATCTCCAGCATATCACAGTTTAGGAGATTCCGGTATTGTGTTTTTATGCCAGAAGAGAATACCAGAATTTGACCACATATGTGCACATAACCTAAAATCAATTTACAGCCTGGTATGGGAACCTTAAAAGTAGCTGTTCAATTTTTCAATGGAGCTTGAATGCTATGAATCATTCTGAAGATGATGGTGGAAGCCAGGAGTATGCCAGTAGAGGTAGAAGTTTCACACAAGCCATGGTGTTTATACAGTGATAATTTCCTGCTCCCTCCCCTCGTAATTGAATCACTTAGATGCCACGTTCATCGCTGATTGTGGCATCTGAGATCTATATTAAAGCATTTTAGGGATTTCTCCTTAAAAAAAAAAAAAAATTGTACTTAACTCATTAATTTGAGCTTAACGATCCAGCTTGAAAACTTGCACAGCGTGTGATGACATCATCATATCGGCCAGCGTGGTTATACGTCACCGCAAACAAAATTTCACATGGGATCTTCAAGCAAGATGGCCGCGGTGGCTTCTTCATGTTCAAATCAATGACGTAAGTATGATTTTTTACATTTTTACAGCCATTTCAGGGAACGTAGATTTGTTACCACGAGGCATAAGGAAATTCGCCTTTGCAGCAAAGCAAACTTTTCCTAAAATTTGGATTGAAATCCTCCTAGTTAACTTTGATTCGTTCAACACTAATCATGAAGTTTAGGCACTGTGGTGTTTTCTTGAGACTGTAACCATGCATACTTTTTAGCTGAACTACTTTTGGAGCCTTTTAAGTAAAATAATGAAAGATCTCTTTAGATAATGAAATCCATGAACATTTTCTAGTCACTCTTTTCTATGGAAAATTACAATTTATAATCCTGCCACCTTATGCAAGAATAAAACACTACTGATTTATTTTACCGAAACTGCCATGACTTTGCTTGGTAAACATCCTTCTCACTTTCGTCTTTCTTTTAACTTGACTACCATGTAACTTTACAGCTGTGTTTAACTGACTTTAATGATCTTTTACAACATTTATTGGTCAGGGAGTTTGTTTTTTTTCTTTCTTTTAGTAGAACGCGGGCTATATAAAAAGCTTCTAATCTTCTAATTTGTTATAGACTAATTTCACATCTGGAAACTTTAGCGCTTAACAGTTGTTAAAAAAAGGGCAAAGGAAAAAATGCCTGGATACAAGAAGAAGGATCCCTAATCAGTCCGAGATCACTCTGTCAGAAAAAAACTGGCAAAAGCCAAAAAAAAAAAAAAAAAAATTGAATTCATTTTAAAGGTATTATGTCCTGTGCAATTTAAGGTTTTGATGTTTGTTGACATTACTGTTTAATGTGACAAATGTGACATACATTTCCACAACAGATGGATTAATGTCATTTACAGAAAAAAAATTGGCTTCACCTAGACAGGTGTTTCCTGTCTAAGTTTGACATTGACTTAAACATAACTCCAGATGTTCTGTTTGTAGCCCGGCCAGTTAATTTTATTAAAGCATTTAATCACAGATCAACAACACGCTAGAAATACAGTACATGTGAAGTGGATATTTAACAGAACTTCATAATGAATAACTTTCTCTGGAAAGTTGAAATTCTTTTTCCGCCGTATCTCATAAATTTATTTTTGGCTCGTCACTGTTCCTGAATAATCCAGGTATTTGCTTGTGTTACCATATGTAGAAATGTTTAAATTTGCTGAGTAAATCTGCATTCAATAAAAGTAGTAAAGGGAATACTGTACATGTGCAGCTCCATGAGGATAGATAGATAGATAGATAGATAGATAGATAGATAGATAGATAGATAGATATTCCAAAGAACAAGGCAGCACTCCAGGCTTGTGTAGAAGGTAGATTTATTCCCCACAACGTTTCAGCTCTCTCAATGGAGCCTTTGTCAAGCAATGAACAAACACACAGTGCAGTCTTATATAGGTCTAAGTTCATTACAATGCATGATTGATCTATTTGCATATAATTAACAGTGTGAAGACAATATACAATATAAAAACATAATTCATAATGACAGTGACAAATATTGCGATGAATATACATGATTGTAGCTAACATCGTGCACAAAAATATATAAATAGTGATAATAATTGTTAAAATTCATAATAACACATTGATGACTGTGCAGATGACACCTGAGGGTGGGCGTGAATTTAAAAACATATTATAATATAATCAAAATAGACTTACAACAGAAGTTCCATTGGTGGTTCAGCGGGACCCAGCGCTTCCTCATCACAATACTGCGCATGTCCAGCATCTCAGGCGCCCGACGTAGTGCCCCGGCCAGTGCGTCACCTCCACACGTGGAACGCACGTACTCAGCGTGCGCTCCACCAGCACAGGCGCGCCCCATAACCAGGAAGCACCGCACGTAGCGTCCTGGATACCACGGCACACTTCAGTATGTGATAGGCGCGTCCACAAAAGGTAAATAGAATAGTAATAGGCACAATCGGGGGACATTGTATGAGTAATAAACTCACCATAGGAGGCAATTAAGAGAAGAGGTGTAATGATGAACCTCATTATAACAAAATACAAAGCTCAAAAAGGTAAGCCAGGATAAGGGCAGTTTCCTGTCACTTTGCCATGGCTACCAATAGCTACCAATAAGGAACGGGCCATATATGCGTCCACCAAAAAAGGTGGGACATATATATTTGCCTATTATGGATCCAGACGAGAGGTCACGTTCCCGGATCACTCGAGTGAAACCAAAGTCAATTCCAGATATTATATATACTGATTAGTAATAAAATAGGCCTCTTGGTGTCAGAATGAGAGAATAAACAGAAACCCTTGTGCCAATAAGTCATATATCTGAAGCCTAATAACGGGTCCAAAAAAGAGCCAACATGAAACCTCTGAGATGATCTTGACAACGTGTAAATTCTAGAAACAAAAACAAGATAAAATTAGCAATAAAAAATGACTTTGTGTGTCGTTACTTCATACTAAAGCATAGCACAAAAACAAAAAAACACCTTCCTGAGATGTCAAACAGGCACAGTCATCCATCCATAACACTCCACCTGAACTCAACATTAAGCCCATTGGTTTGAGTGTCTGCAAGTGATAGATCCACCATAATTCCTTTCTTTTGAGAAGTAACTCTCTATTGCCACCCCTACGTGGTGGTGGAACATAATCAACAATCATGAATTTTAAATCACGTTCATGATGTCCCATCTCTGTGAAGTGTTTGGGTACAGGTAAGTCTTTTCTTTTTTTCCGTATGGTGTACCTATGTTGGTTAATCCTATTTTTCAATTCCCAGGTAGTCTCACCAATGTAAAGTAACCTACATGGACACATGAGCAAGTAAATGACAAAAGAGCTGTCACATGTAAGAAAATGTCGATTCTATACATCTGTCCAGTCTTGGGGTGTGTAAAACTGTCAACCTTCACCATATATGTACAGTTAACACAACCTAAACATGGATAGCAACCTGTCCTTTTAGTTGTAATGTACGTTTGTTGTGATTGTTTTGGAAAGATCTCAGATTTAACCAAATGGTCACGTAAATTATGTGAATGTTTATAAGAGACAAGGGTGGGGGGAGATTAAACTCTGGAATCTCATTAAAATTGCTACCCAAAATATGCCAATGCTTTTTAACAATGTTGGCAATATCATTACTTTGTTCAGAATACGTCATGATAAAAGGAATCCGTTTCCCTGTATCTCTTTTTGGTCTCTCCTGATCTGGTGTATGTGTCATCAGTTTATTAAGATGTCGCTTAAGTAGATTTTTAGGGTAACCTCTATTGCTGAATTTATTCATCATTTGATTGATTCTTACAGGCAACTTGTCAGGGTCCTGAACAACCCTCTTGACCCTGAGCAATTGACTATAAGGCAATGAATTAATGGTGGTTCTAGGGTGACAGCTCTCAAACCGTAATAATGTATTACAGTCAGTAGGTTTAGAGTAAATGTACGTCATCAGTATCCCCTCCCTGACCATAACCATAGTGTCCAAAAATTGGACCTGTGTCCTTGAACTGGTCAACGTGAATTTAATATCAGGGTCCACCGAATCCAAATATTGGTGGAAATCATCTAATGTAGATTCATCACCCTTCCAAATGAGGAAGATGTCATCTATGTATCTCCACCACCCCAGTACAAGACTGGAGTGGTGGGACACATAGACACATCTCTCCTCCAGATCCGCCATATATATGTTAGCGTACGTGGGCACCATGTTCGACCCCATGGCGGTCCCACGTCGCTGAAGGTAGAACCGCCCACCAAAAGAGAAATAATTGTTTCTGAGTGCCATGTCAAGTAATGTAAGGATAAATTCGATACATTCCAGAGTGTAAGTGCTATTATGGAGACATCTGCGTACCGCTTGAATCCCACGTGCATGGTCAATGGATGTATATAAATTGACAACATCGAACAAAGCTATAATACAGTGTTCAGGTAACACAATGGATTGAATTTTTTCAAGAAAATCACTAGTATCCTTAATATAGGATTTAGTATTCGTTGCAAAACATTGGAGTACTTTGTCTAGAAAAAATATTAGAAAAAATAGACTGACGTCCAGAAACAATAGGGCGTCCCGGCGGATTGATTAGTGCTTTATGGATCTTTGGAAGTAAGTATAGTATTGGTGTATCAAACCACCCACTTTGGCCTCATTAAGTGTAGTTTTAATTTTCTTTTCTATATCAAATTTAGGGTCATATGAGAGAGGTTCATATACCTGTGTATCACTTAGTTGACGTTCTGCTTCAGCAATATAGACAGAGGTATCCATGATAACAGTACCCCCACCTTTATTGTTATCATTTTGTTATCTTTCAATAACCTCAAGGCCTCAAGATCAGAAGAAGTCATGTTGGGGTGAGTAACCTGTTGTAGTTTTGATTCCTTTTTAATTTATCGATGTCATTATTAACAGCTGTTATTAACGTGTCAAGAGCTGGTGCGCTGATCTGTGGAGTGAAGTCACTCCTGAGGCGTAAATCTACGTCCCCAAGAGTGAGCTCAGTCCATGTGGTCAGAGCACCAGTAGGTCTATCAATGGGATTAGAGAACCACATTTTCAGTTTAACATTTCTGAATAAGCGTTGTAAATCAATTTCAAGTTTAAACCAATCCACTTTGGTAGAAGGACAAAACGAAAGGCCCTTATTAAGGACAGACATTTGTGAATCAGTAAGCATAAAAGAGGATATATTTACCACTGTATTCTGTGAGTCCTTCATAGTGGAAATACTAGGTATTAAGGTCTCTTGCGTGATGGCCTGATTTTCTGTGGTCTCGGTTCTTTGTGACTTTCCATATTTATGCTGTCTCCTCCCTCCTCGTCTGGTCCAGTGCATATTTGTCCAGCACCTAAAAAAGAATTCTGTGCAGTAGAAGATTGTACATCTTGTTCTATCTTATCCATGTCAGTTGGTCTAGATGTTTTCACTGTGGAACTGGACCTCGTGAATGGCAATCTTCTTCTGTTTGATTCATCTTGCCAGGTGTATACTTTCCCTCTCTGATAGTCATCTACATCTCTCTGCCATTTCTTTCTCTTAGTAGCCTCTTGTTCAGATTTAAATTTATCCAGGTAATTTTTACAATTGGACAAGTAGGAGTCCCACTCCTGGTTACTCATGATTTCTTGTAATTTAGAAGCTGTGATGGTATGTCGAGATTGGACAAAACTTAATTCATGTTGTAAGAACTCCAGATTTAACAATATAACATCAAACACATATTTGCTAGAAATCTGTATAAACTTCTGAGCAAAGGTAGAGTCCATAGGAAATAAATTGGGGCCCAGTTGTGAACGTATGCCCCTTGGAATTTGATGTTGTTTGAAATATTCACCCAAGGTGAGTAGATGTAATTCGGTAGAAGCCAATTTCTTGGCCTCTGCCTCATAGGCTCTTTTAAGTTCAACAATGGATGGATTGGATAAAAAACTTGCCTCATTCGCCAATCCCCGGAGTATTCTTTCCTCATCGTGCTTGCTATAGGTGAAGGTATCAGGAGTATCCATATTGGTAAAGATAAAACTTAAAAAAATCAAAGTAGGTTGTGCTCAGCTGCAGAAGCCAATAGATAGTCTCAAAAAACAACTGTTGTAACTCAAGAAACTTCTGTTGTAAGTCTATTTTGATAATATTATAATATGTTTTTAAATTCACGCCCACCCTCAGGTGTCGTCTGCACAGTCATCAATGTGTTATTATGAATTTTAACAATTATTATCACTATTTATATATTTTTGTGCACGATGTTAGCTACAATCATGTATATTCATCGCAATATTTGTCACTGTCATTATGAATTATGTTTTTATATGGTATATTATCTTCACACTGTTAATTATATGCAAATAGATCAATCATGTATTGTAATGAACTTAGACCTATATAAGACTGCACTGTGTGTTTGTTCATTGCTTGACAAAGGCTCCATTGAGAGAGCTGAAACGTTGTGGGGAATAAATCTACCTTCTACACAAGCCTGGAGTGCTGCCTTGTTCTTTGGAATTTGTATCTACATATGGAACGCTGAGCCGGTGGTTTCACTGAGGAATTGCACCCATTTTCACCATATTGTGCTGCCGCTCCCTTTCTTTTGTTTTTTTAGATAGAGATAGATAGATAGATAGATAGATAGATAGATAGATAGATAGATAATGAATTTCTTGCTTTGGAGCATCCCGGAATGGCCATGTGTTATACCTTTGGTCTATTGATTTCACCCCATCTACTCTATGTGACACACAGTATACTGTAGGTCAGTCTCCTGATCAAGCTTTACTTCTGTTACTTAAAGGGAACCTGTTAGCTCTTAAACACCCTCCAAACTAGAGTAAGCTGTGTACAGTGTAAGTGACATAGAGTCTGGTTATGTAATTTTTATCTTCATATTCACTTCCATTCTGACGCTGTGCTCTCACAAACCTACAGTAAAATGCACTCACTGGACTCCAGTGCTCACTCACATAATGGAGAGGACTCAAAGAAGAGTCCTCTCAATGTATTTTACTGCTGGTTTGTGGGAGCACAGCGTCGGAATGGAAGTGAGTATGAAGATAAAACTTACATAATCGGATTCAGCACCACTTACACTATACATCTCTTACTCTAGTTCAGGGGGTGTTTCGGAGCTGACAGGTTCCCTTTAATGCAAAGAAATAGCATGCTTGTGTTACATCAGACCATTCATTTTAATTACACATACCACACCCAAAACTATGCATTTTATCACTTTTGTAAATTATATTTTTGGTTTTGTGATAGTCTAAACAGTGTTCAGTGAAAGAAACAGAAACCAAGAAACATCTGATACAGGTATGGTAATGCTGAGCTAAAAGTACCAATTGAATACAGTTATAATCCTGTGTAAGTGAAGACATTCTATTGAAGCAAATTATGCAAATATTGCATTATTACAAAGTAAATGATCAATACCAGTGTGTGCAGTGTTTGTAGGGGGGGGGGGCATTTAACTGTGCTTCTGTCTTTAAATTACAGAAAAAAGTTTAATTATCTGTTTAAAAAACCTTTGATTTTTCATTTATAGGAAACCTATAAATTTTTATTTATAGGCCTATAATAAAATGTCAAGAAAAATGGAAGAGTGGAAAAAGGAAGACCATCCAACAGTCAGAATGAGAGTAGCAGCAGCATTATTAGCAGCAGTCATACGGCAAGTAGTAGTAATGGTAGGCCACAGTTATCTGAGTAAGATTCCAGTAAGGGCTAAACTATTATTGAGGATCAAGAGGATAAGATTGTGGGCTGGATGGTTCACTCCCCCTCTCAGTCACAACATAATGATCTGAATGTCACTTTTGAGTCTGACACCATGCCTTGGAGCCAAGAGTAAATAGCATTCCTCCTTCATCTCTTCTTACCACTGTAGAGAAGCCTTTCTGTTGCATTCTCTCTGTCTTCACTGTCCCCTCCTTGTAGGACACCTTCCTTTTTCCTAAGAGGCAAGAAAACTCAATGTGCTATTGAATATATTTCCTGTTGTCTCCCTGTTCATGACTTGCATCAGAACAGTACAAGTTTGGACTGACTGACATGACGAGGATGTTCCCCTTGCCCCATGCATACAGTAGTTGTTTTGGTGGTGGTGGTAGTTGTGGCACCTATAGCCATGATGGTGGTTGTAGGGCCAGTGGTACTAACAGTGGCACTCAGGGAAGATACAGAACAGGAAATTGTGAGGGTAGCCAAGGAGCTCATGATGACAAACCACAGTCTAATAAAAGTGGCGGGAAGGGTGAGTACTCTGCTGATGATTGTGTGTTGGACAGGATCCGGAAGCTCGATTGGGTTGCTGAAGAGGAGGTAACATCAGAGGCACAACACTGATAAAGTGCAGAAGCAGCGTACGGCCAGAACCGCCAAAAAAAAAAACTGCCAGGGCCAGATCTGCTTCTATTATGATCAGCTATTCTGTTTCTAGCTCTGTGCAGAATGTGCAAGTATTTCCTGTCTGGTAGTTTTTCTCCACAGTGCAGGAAGACAAAATTATTGCCACGTGCAAGATCTGCAGGATTAAAATAATCTGAAGAAGTTCAAACAACAGACATAGGCACTACACCTCTACATGAAGATACATCAACCCATCTAGTGACAAAATAGAAGTATTAGCTAGTGCGACAAGAGTATCCTCCTTCTCCTAGTCTCCTTTCCCAGGCCTCATTCATGTGTAGTACAGTGTCCTGTCTTTGTTGCCTCCTCCTACAACTCTGTGTTAAGACAGTTGCCCACGGATGCCACTGCCCTGCTGTTCCCTGTGGGCATTGATTCCATGCTAATGAACATGTTACTGCCTCAATGTTTCAGTCTAGTACTCCAGCCTCACTTCCCTTTGGGCTCATGCATATGAACATATTTTCTTTCTGTGTCCGTTACTTTTTTTTTTTGCGGACCGTATGCAGAACCATTCATTTCAATGGGTCCACAAAATAACGGAAGGTACTCAGTGTGCATTCCATTTCCGTATGTCCATATTTCCGTTCTTAAATATGTAGAACATGTCCTATTAAGGATAGGACTGTTCTATTAGGGGCCAGCTGTTCCGTTCCGCAAAATCCGGAAAGCGCACAGACGTCATCCGTATTTTTTGCGGATCTGTTTTTGCGGACCTCAAAATACATATGTCAATCCGCCTTGTTTGTGTTCCTGTCAAGTATCCATCCTGCTTGCTCTGCCTGTGTTTCCACTTCCACCCAGCCTGCCGGTTTGTCTTGTGTCTTCATTCATCTATATGACCAGTGTGCAGTCTAGATCTAGTACTCTGCATCTAAGCCTTGAGTGATTATTTTGACTTATCCTGAGGTTTGTCTGCTGTTTTGGTGCATTTTCTGTATCCTGAGCTCCCAATGCTTGCACCGGAGTCATTGACCCCAGGTGGATAATAGGGAACACCAAAATAATGACATTGGGGATAGCCCAAAGCTGAACTAGTTAGTTGGCGCATTGGGTCCACACTTGCTGATCTGTAACATTCCTTTCCATGGCCACCCTTGGATAATGGAATGTATGGCTAGGAAACAATTACCATATTTTTCGCCCTATAAGACGCACTTTTCCCCCCAAAAGTAGGGGGGAAATGCAGTGCGTCTTATAGGGCGAATACAAGTGAGCGCTTCCATAAGGAAGCGCTCGCTTGTACGTAGGGACCCCCATCAGACCTCAGATCAGCCCACCCAGCCATTTATAAAAACCTTACTTACCTGCCCTGCACTGCTCTTTTCCCTGCCGGCGTGCACTATGACCTGACGCCAGCGTCAGGTCATAGTGCACGCCGGCAGGGAAGAGAGCAGAGCTCGAGACTGGAGGGCAGCGCAGGACAGGTAAGTAAGGTTTTTGTAAGTGGCTGGGTGGGCTGATCTGAGGTCTGATGGGGGCACAAGACACTTATCTGAGGTCTGATGGGGGCACAAGACGCTGCTCTGAGGTCTGATGGGGGAACAAGACGCTGATATGAGGTCTGATGGGGGCACATACTGCTGTAATCTGAGGTCTGATGGGGGCACAATATGCTGATCTGAGGTCTAATGGGGGCATATTCTGCTGATCTGAGGTCTGATGGGGCACATTCTGCTGATCTGAGGTCTGATGGAGACACATACTGTTGATCTGAGGTCTGATGGGGGCACATTTTGGTGATCTGAGGTCTGATGGGGCACATACTGTTGATCTGAGGTCTGATGAGGGCACATTCTGCTGATTTGAGGTCTGATGGGGGCACATTCTGCTGATCTGAGGTCTGATGGGGTCACATACTGTTGATCTGAGGTCTGATGGGGGCACATTCTGCTGATCTGAGGTCTGATGGGGGCACAGTGGGCTGATCTGAGGTCTGGTGGGCGCACAGTGAGATGGTATGGGGGCACAGTGGACTGATATGGGGCCATAGTGGGCTGATCTGAGGTCTGTTGGGGGTTTGACATGGAGGGCTGATGGAGTTCTGACATAGAGGACTGATATGAGGGTCTGATGTGATGTCCTGAAATTTATGGGCAGTCTGATAAGAGGATCTGATGAAAAATATTTTTTTCTTATTTTCCTACTCTAAAACCTAGGTGCGTCTTATGGTATACTGTACATGCCAAGCAATTAGAGATGAGCGAATCTATTCGTCGATTCGTTGATTTGTATCTAGAGATGAGCGAATCATTCAAAATTGTATTCGCCGAACATTCGCCGAACTTTTCCTAAGATTCGTATATTCTACAAATAGATTTGTTGTATTTGCATACAAAATATACGTTATTATGTGCTATTAGCGAACATTCGCGCACTAATAACGAACACTCTTTTAAAAAATATATGCAACTTCTTAGAAGACATATGCATGAGCGTACAAATAGCTTACGAATCCTCAGCGTATTATTGTCTATGCAATTACGTAATACGCAGGCACGCACAACGAGAGGCCGCGGCGTGTACTCCTCAGAGGCAGAGCGAATATTCGAAAATGACATCCAGACGATCCTCATCATTTAGCTCTGCTGCACAGCTGAAATACATAGTCCGGCTGATGGACCGCCAGGATTACGATTTACGATGGCACACACCGCCACCCGAACCAGCATAAAAAGGAGGTGATCCAGCAGGTGATCCGAGGCTTGCGCTAGATCCAGCGTAAATGGTCAGATCTGAAATCGCCCTTAGAGGCAGTATGTATATTTGAGGTAGAACAAGTAAGGTGCTGTCTATCCGGCTAAGTGCATAGTACAACCATCCACCATACAATAACGTGAATATGAGGACACATTGAAGTACCTGTAAAGAAATACACACAATGGACAATATACTTGAAAATGTTGCTGAAAGGTAAAAACATTAGTGCAAACAATCCAGTGCAAACAATATAGTGCAAATACATTATAGGTATAATGTAAACATTTTAAATATCACCTACTTAGTATGCTCACGAACATGTTTAAGTCTCTTTTCTTCTGACGCTTGTCATACAACTGGAACAGAGTCCCAAACTCAGTTGTAATTTGTAATCCACATAGGTAATTGTAATCCAAATGGGCAATAAAATAACAGCAAAGGTTCCTTAAAAGCCCTCTTTCAAGGGGCTCCCCAATAACCTGAACAGGGGGAAAAAAGGGATGAGGCGCATGTATGCACAACTTGGTTAAAACTTTTTTTTTATGGGGGGAGTCTTGACAATCCATGTCCATCTGGGTGAGGACAAACGCAGGGCAACAAAAATAAAAACAACGGCCAACTAGTGCTCACCCTTCAAGTAAAGTCCATGTTGTGGCTCCCATAAAAGCTGCAGGATCCTTACTTTAGGGCCTGCAGGTCCTCTTCACAGCTGCTGGAGCTAAAAGACATGAGAGGGCGCTCCTGCCTCATGAAAGCTACACTGGCTGCGGCAGCAGAGCTCCACTGACCTCTGAGGGATGGTCTTGGTAGCGACCGGGCGGTCACACTGGCAAGCACCATGGCAACTTGGGCCTTGTAGGCGCCAGATCCTCCCGCCGGCATACAAGGTGACAGAATCTCTGGCTGTAAGGGCGCCGGTAACGGTCTTCCGCGAGCGGCGGACTGTGTGGCCTGCACCTGCCATGAGCATGGCAGTTGGTATTGTACCACCGATGGCTGGTACACGAAACTGTTGGTGGTTATCTGTCCCACATGAAGAATCGGCGGCGGCAACTCTGGTATCAGGGGTTCCAGCTGAGCTTGGGATTTCTCCTCAGATCGCAAAGTCCCATCATTGGTCTCATGGGAACACCGAGCTTCTTCTGCGGCCTGGGCCTCCACAGTCAAATCTTCCGGGGGCGCTGCAGGAGTAGCTGGTCGCGTAAGGAGTTTCACCCCAGTAGCAAAGGGGCCTTGGAGGCTCTTCATAGGGGTATACTCCACGTAATCCCCTGCATGGAGATTGTGGCGGACAGGCGGAATATACGGCCGCTTTACAGAACGGTGGTTCACGTATAATTCTTCTGCCGTCTCCTCATCTGCGATAAAACCAACTCCCCGTTCGACACTGAACCACATAACGGTACCCTTTCTGCGCTCCAGCTTGGGGTCACCGGACCGTGGGTGCTCCAACACCTGCACAACCCACTCCTCTAACAACTTTTTGTATTCCCAGAGGGTCAGGGCGTTCCAGGTGACAGCTTCAGGGACCATCAAATTTGGCAAAGGGAGTAGACCTTGCGAGCGGAGCGGGAACTCCTGCCGCCTCCGCCACGTCAGCCGCGGAGATAACACCTCAGCGGGCACCTCAACCGACTTCTTAGTCTGCCGGACATGTTGAGAGACGTAGATCTCCTCCAGTTCGTTCTCCTGATAGGGGTCGGTGCCCCACACCATGCCTCTCCAGTCAGGGCCTCGCTGTCTCGCCATCTTAATTGCCTGAGTTGCCTCGACTTCCTCTCGCACTGGAGAAGGGGCGGAACTACCGAAAGGAGTCTTCATCGCTAATGAATTGAATTTGTACGCAACAGCGTATAGAGTAACTTATACGTAGCAATAGCGTATAATTAATATTACAAACTACGTAGTGAATGTGTACAAAGCCGAAGCGAATCACCTAATATTCGGATTCGCAGCTAAAAATTCCCAAGATTCGATATGAATCAACGAATCAATGAATCGATTCGCTCATCTCTATTCGTATCAAATCTTGGAAATTTTTAGCTGCAAAGCGAATCCGAATATTAGGTGATTCGCTTCGGCTTTGTACGCATTTGCTAGTTGTCCTATAAATTATATGCTATTGCTACGTATAAGTTACTCTATACGCTGGTACGTACAAATTCAATTCATTAGCAAAATTTTAGTTTTAGTTCGTTTATCGTGCACAAAAGCCCGGGAAGAAAGCGGTCACCTGACCTAGTGGGCAGGGCTTGCTCTGATTGGCTCAGGCTCAGTAAGCCAGTGGCGCATCACTTCTGTTGTGACTGCTGAGATGAGCAGAAGCACTATGTGTGAAGTTCTGAGACTCTGAGACCTGTTTTGTGAAAATTGTGGAGTAATTGCTCTGGGAATCCATATTACTAGAGAATAGCGAACATGCTCGTCCAAGCTTGGTGCTCGTTCGAGCATTAGTGTATTCGCATATGCTCGCTACTCGGACGAGCATATCGCGATCCTCGAGGAAATGGCAACTTCCTCTTCCTGCATGTTAGCCGCCTTTTTTCAGCCAAGCAACATGCAGGAGAGTCTTTGGTACCTCCTAGCATCATGTGGGGCCCCTACAAGTCGATAGCAGGGATTGGCTGGCCAGATCAGATGACCTGGGAATATAAGAATCTGGTCCCGCGCTGCTCGCGTCATATGCCATCTGCATTAGATTAGGGATAGAACTGCTGTCTGTCAGGGAGAGTGTTAGGGCCTGAATTTAGATGTTGGTTAGGCCTGAATCAACCACAAAGAACCCAACAGCTCTTCTAAGGGCTACAAGCACCTTTTTTTTTTGGTCTCCTCCAGGCTTCTGGCTGGGACTTGTAGTGCAGCGACCGCCATCTTGGCTGCACACTGTTAGGGCATGAAATTAGAATGTGGTTAGGCAGGAATCATCCACAAAGAACCCAACGCTTCTTCTAAGGGCTACAACAACCTTTTTTTTTGGCCTCTTCTCGGCTGCTGGCTGGGACTTGAAGTGCAGCTACCGCCATCTTGGCTGCACACTGTGCACAGCGACTGGTGGCAGAAAGGGGACAGCACATATTCCACACAGACCCCAATGAAATTGCCCAAAGTCCTCTCAGTACTCATTTTTGCTACTGCTCTACCTTGGCTTGCTGGAATCTGTAGTGCAGTCGAGAGAATACAGGCGAGAGAATTATAATTTTTTTCACTCAATTACATAAACTACAGTCCAGTGAACAATTGTGAGGTGTGCGATACACTAGACGCAGTCTAGAGAATAATTTTTTTCACTCAATTACATAAATTACAGTCCAGTGAACAATTGTTAGTTGTGAGATACACTAGCCGCAGTCTAGAGAATATTTTTTTTCACTCAATTACATAAACTACAGTCCAGTGAACAATTGTGAGGTGTGAGATACACTAGCCGCAGTCTAGAGAATACGTTTTTATTCTCAGTTACATAAACTACAGTCCAGTGAACAATTGTGAGGTGTGCGATACACAAGCCGCAGTCTAGAGAATACGTTTTTATTCTCAGTTATATAAACTACAGTCCAGTGAACAAGTGTGAGGTGTGCGATACACTAGCCGCAATCTAGAGAATATTTTTTTTCACTCAATTACATAAACTACAGTCCAGTGAACAATTGTGAGGTGTGCGATACACTAGCCGCAGTCTTTAGAATACGTTTTTATTCTCAGTTATATAAACTACAGTCCAGTGAACAATTGTGAGGTGTGCTGTACAGCAGTGTCAGTCTATAAAATACGTATTTTCTCACAGTTATATGTATTGCAGCCGCAGTCTAGAGAATACGTTTTTATTCTCAGTTACATAAACTACAGACCAGTGAACAATTGTGAGGTGTGCGATACACTAGACGCAGTCTAGAGAATAATTTTTTCACTCAATTACATAAACTACAGTCCAGTGAACAATTGTGAGGTGTGCGATACAGTAGCCGCAGTCTAGAGAATAATTTTTTTCACTCAATTACATAAACTACAGTCCAGTGAACAATTGTGAGGTGTGCGATACACTAGCCGCAGTCTAGAGAATACGTTTTTATTCTCAGTTATATAAACTACAGTCCAGTGAACAATTGTGAGGTGTGCTGTACAGCAGTGTCAGTCTATAAAATACGTATTTTCTCGCAGTTATATGTATTACAGTCCAGTGAAAAATGGAGTGCTTTGCGGTAAAATAGCCGCCATATAAAGACTACGTTTTTTTATCAGTTATATGTACTACAGTCCAGTGAACAATTGTGAATTGTGTGATACAGTAGCCGCAGTCTAGAGAATAATTTTTTTTCACTAAATTACATAAACTACTGTACAGTGAACAATTGTGAGGTGTGCGATACAGTAGCCACAGTTTAGAGAATACGTTTTTATTCTCAGTTATATAAACTACAGGCCAGTGAACAATTTTGAGGTGTGCTGTACAGCAGCGTCAGTCTATAAAATACGTATTTTCTCGCAGTTATATGTATTACAGTCCAGTGAAAAATGGAGTGCTTTGTGGTAAAATAGCAGCCATATAAAGACTACGTTTTTTTCTCAGTTATATGTACTACAGTCTAGTGAACAATTGTGAGGTGTGCAATACAGTAGCCGCAGTCTAGAGAATAATTTTTTTCACTCAATTACATAAACTACAGTCCAGTGAACAATTGTGAGGTGTGCGATACAGTATCTGCAGTCTAGAGAATCATTTTTTTCACTCAATTACATAAGCTTCAGCCAAGTGAACAATTGTGAGGTGTGCGATACACTAACTGCAGTCTAGAGAATACGTTTTTATTCTCAGTTATATAAACTACAGTCCAGTGAACAATTGTGAAGTGTGCGATACACTAGCCACAGTCTAGAGAATACGTTTTTATTCTCATTTATATAAACTACAGTCCAGTGAACAATTGTGAGGTGTGCGATACACTAGCTTCAGTCTAGAGAATAATTTTTTTTTCTCAATTACATAAACTACAGTCCAGTGAACAATTGTGAGGTGTGCTGTACAGCAGTGTCAGTCTATAAAATACGTATTTTCTCGCAGTTATATGTATTACAGTCCAGTGAAAAATGGAGTGCTTTGCGGTAAAATAGCCGCCATATAAAGACTACGTTTTTTTATGAGTTATATGTACTACAGTCCAGTGAACAATTGTGAGGTGTGCGATACACTAGCTTCAGTCTAGAGAATAATTTTTTTTCTCAATTACATAAACTACAGTCCAGTGAACAATTGTGAGGTGTGCTGTACAGCAGTGTCAGTCTATAAAATACGTATTTTCTCGCAGTTATATGTATTACAGTCCAGTGAAAAATGGAGTGCTTTGCGGTAAAATAGCCGCCATATAAAGACTACGTTTTTTTATGAGTTATATGTACTACAGTTCAGTGAACAATTGAGAGGTGTGCGATACAGTAGCCGCAGTCTAGAGAATAATTTTTTTTCACTAAATTACATAAACTACTGTACAGTGAACAATTGTGAGGTGTGCGATACAGTAGCCACAGTTTACAGAATACGTTTTTATTCTCAGTTATATAAACTACAGGCCAGTGAACAATTGTGAGGTGTGCTGTACAGCAGCGTCAGTCTATAAAATACGTATTTTCTCGCAGTTATATGTATTACAGTCCAGTGAAAAATGGAGTGCTTTGTGGTAAAATAGCAGCCATATAAAGACTACGTTTTTTTCTCAGTTATATGTACTACAGTCTAGTGAACAATTGTGAGGTGTGCGATACAGTAGCCGCAGTCTAGAGAATACGTTTTTATTCTCAGTTATATAAACTACAGTCCAGTGAACAATTGTGAGGTGTGCGATACAGTATCTGCAGTCTAGAGAATCATTTTTTTTCACTCAATTACATAAACTACAGTCCAGTGAACAATTGTGAGGTGTGTGATAAACTAACCGCAGTCTAGAGAATACGTTTTTATTCTCAGTTATATAAACTACAGTCCAGTGAACAATTGTGAGGTGTGCGATACACTAGCCACAGTCTAGAGAATACGTTTTTATTCTCATTTATATAAACTACAGTCCAGTGAACAATTGTGAGGTGTGCGATACACTAGCTGCAGTCTAGAGAATAATTTTTTTTTCTCAATTACATAAACTACAGTCCAGTGAACAATTGTGAGGTGTACGATAAACTAACCGCAGTCTAGAGAATACGTTTTTATTCTGAGTTATATAAACTACAGTCCAGTGAACAATTGTGAGGTGTGCGATACAGTATCTGCAGTCTAAAGAATATTTTTTTTCACTGAATTACATAAACTACAGTCCAGTGAACAATTGTGGAGAGTGCGATACACTAGCCGCAGTCTAGAGAATACGTTTTTATTCTCAGTAATATAAACTACAGTCCAGTGAACAATTGTGAGGTGTGCTGTACAGTCCAGTGAACAATTGTGAGGTATGCGATACACTAGCTTCAGTCTAGAGAATAATTTTTTTTTCTCAATTACATAAACTACAGTCCAGTGAACAATTGTGAGGTGTGCTGTACAGCAGTGTCAGTCTATAAAATACGTATTTTCTCTCAGTAATATGTATTACAGTCCAGTGAAAAATGGAGTGCTTTGCGGTAAAATAGCCGCCATATAAAGACTACGTTTTTTTATGAGTTATATGTACTACAGTCCAGTGAACAATTGTGAGGTGTGCGATACACTAGCTTCAGTCTAGAGAATAATTTTTTTTTCTCAATTACATAAACTACAGTCCAGTGAAAAATTGTGAGGTGTGCTGTACAGCAGTGTCAGTCTATAAAATACGTATTTTCTCGCAGTTATATATATTACAGACCAGTGAAAAATGGCGTGCTTTGCGGTAAAATAGCCGCCATATAAAGACTACGTTTTTTTATGAGTTATATGTACTACAGTCCAGTGAACAATTGAGAGGTGTGCGATACAGTAGCCGCAGTCTAGAGAATAATTTTTTTCACTCAATTACATAAACTACAGTCCAGTGAACAATTGTGAATTGTGCGATACAGTAGCCGCAGTCTAGAGAATAATTTTTTTCACTCAATTACATAAACTGCTGTACAGTGAACAATTGTGAGGTGTGCGATACAGTAGCCACAGTAGCCATATAAAGACTACGTTTTTTTCTCAGTTATACGTACTACAGTCTAGTGAACAATTGTGAGGTGTGCAATACAGTAGCCGCAGTCTAGAGAATAATTTTTTTCACTCAATTACATAAACTACAGTCCAGTGAACAATTGTGAGGTGTGCGATACACAAACCGCAGTCTAGAGAATACGTTTTTATTCTCAGTTATATAAACTACAGTCCAGTGAACAATTGTGAGGTGTGCGGTACACTAGCCACAGTCTAGAGAATACGTTTTTATTCTCAGTTATATAAACTACAGTCCAGGGAACAATTGTGAGGTGTGCGATACACTAGCCACAGTCTAGAGAATACGTTTTTATTCTCATTTATATAAACTACAGTCCAGTGAACAATTGTGAGGTGTGCGATACACTAGCTGCAGTCTAGAGAATAATTTTTTTTTCTCAATTACATAAACTACAGTCCAGTGAACAATTGTGAGGTGTGCGATAAACTAACCGCAGTCTAGAGAATACGTTTTTATTCTCAGTTATATAAACTACAGTCCAGTGAACAATTGTGAGGTGTGCGATACAGTATCTGCAGTCTAAAGAATAATTTTTTTCACTGAATTACATAAACTACAGTCCAGTGAACAATTGTGGAGAGTGCGATACACTAGCCGCAGTCTAGAGAATACGTTTTTATTCTCAGTAATATAAACTACAGTCCAGTGAACAATTGTCAGTCTATAAAATACGTATTTTCTCGCAGTTATATGTATTACAGTCCAGTGAAAAATGGAGTGCTTTGCGGTAAAATAACTGCCATATAAAGACTACGTTTTTTTCTCAGTTATATGTACTACAGCCCAGTGAACAATTGAGAGGTGTGCGATACAGTAGCCGCAGTCTAGAGAATAATTTTTTTCACTCAATTACATAAACTACAGTCCAGGGAACAATTGTGTGGTGTGCGATACAGTAGCCGCAGTCTAGAGAATACGTTTTTATTGTCATTTATGTAAACTACAGGCCAGTGAACAATTGTGAGGTGTGCTGTACAGCAGTGTCAGTCTATAAAATACGTATTTTCTCGCAGTTATATGTATTAAAGTCAGTGAAAAATGGAGTGCTTTGCGATAAAATAGCCGCCATATAAAGACTACATTTTTTTCTCAGTTATATATACTACAGCCCTGTGAACAATTGAGTGGTGTGCGATACAGTAGCCACAGACTAGAGAATAATTTTTTCACTCAATTACATTAACTACAGTCCAGTGAACAATTGTGAATTGTGCGATACAGTAGCCACAGACTAGAGAATAATTTTTTTCACTCAATTACATTAACTACAGTCCAGTGAACAATTGTGAATTGTGCGATACAGTAGCCACAGTCTAGAGAATAATTTTTTCACTAAATTACATAAACTACTGTCCAGTGAACAATTGTGAGGTGTGCGATACAGTAGCCACAGTTTAGAATATATGTTTTTATTCTCAGTTATATAAACTACAGGCCAGTGAACAATTGTGAGGTGTGCTGTACAGCAGCGTCAGTCTATAAAATTCGTATTTTCTCGCAGTTATATGTATTACAGTCCAGTGAAAAATGGAGTGCTTTGTGGTAAAATAGCAGCCATACAAAGACTATGTTTTTTTCTCAGTTATATGTACTACAGTCCAGTGAACAATTGTGAGGTGTGCGATACAGTAGCCGCACTCTAGAGAATAATTTTTTTCACTCAATTACATAAACTACAGTCCAGTGAACAATTGTGAGGTGTGCGATACACTAGCCGCAGTCTAGAGAATAATTTTTTTCACTCAATTACATAAAATACAGTCCAGTGAACAATTGTAGAGTGTGCGATACACTAGTCGCAGTCTAGAGAATACGTTTTTATTCTCAGTGATATAAACAACTGTACAGTGAACAATTGTGAGGTGTGCTGTACAGCAGTGTCAGTCTATAAGATACGTATTTTCTCGCAGTTATATGTATTACAGTCCAGTGAAAAATGGAGTGCTTTGCTGTAAAATAACCGCCAAATAAAGACTACGTTTTTTTCTCAGTTATATGTACTACAGCCCAGTGAACAATTGAGAGGTGTGTGATACAGTATCCGCAGTCTAGAGAATAATTTTTTTCACTCAATTACGTAAACTACAGTCCAGTGAACAATTGTGTGGTGTGAGATACAGTAGCCGCAGTCTAGAGAATACGTTTTTATTGTCAGTTATGTAAACTACAGGCCAGTGAACAATTGTGAGGTGTGCTGTACAGCAGTGTCAGTCTATAAAATACTTATTTTCTCGCAGTTATATGTATTAAAGTCAATGAAAAATGGAGTGCTTTGCTGTAAAATAGCCGCCATATAAAGACTACGTTTTTTTCTCAGTTATACATACTACAGCCCTGTGAACAATTGAGAGGTGTGCGATACAGTAGCCGCAGTCTA
>ONZH01002002.1:0-17444 GCA_900303285.1 Rhinella marina
CCCCATGTACTGACCCCTCTGTCCTGTAACTACCACCCCCATGTACTGACCCCTCTGTCCTGTTACACCCCCCCATGTATGTACTGACCCCCTCTGTATACCACCCCTTGTATACCACCCCCATGTACTGACCCCTCTGTCCTGTATACCACCGCCCATGTACTGACCCCTCTGTCTGTATACCACCCCCATACCACCCTGTACCCCCCATGTACTGTACCCCCCCTCTGTCCTGTATACCACCCCCATGTATTGACCCCTCTGTCCTGTATACCACCCCCATGTACTGACCCCTCGTCTGTATACCCCCCTATGTACTGACCCCTCTGTCCTGTTATACCACCCCCATGTACTGACCCCTGTCTGTCCTGTATGACCATACCACCCATGTACTGACCCCTCTGTCCTCTATGTCCTGTATACCACCCCATGTACTGACCCCTCTGTCCTGTATACCACCCCACTGTACTGACCCCTCTGTCTGTCTGACCCTATACCCCCCTGACATGTACTGACCCCTCTGTCTGTATACCACCCCCATGTACTGACGCCCTCTGTCCTGTACACCACCCCCCCATGTACTGACCCTCTGTCCTGTATACCACCCCCATGTACTGACCCCTCTGTCCTGTATACCACCCCCATGTACTGACCTCTCTGTCCTGTATACCACCCCATGTACTGACCCTCTGTCCTGTATACCTGTATACCACCCCCATGTACTGACCTCTCTGTCCTGTATACCCCCCCATGTACTGACCCCTCTGTCCTGTATACCACCCCCATGTACTGTACCCCTGTATACCATGTCTGACCCATGTACTGACCCCTCTGTCCTCCACCCCCATGTCCTGTATACCACCCCCATGTACTGACCCCTCTGTCCTGTATACCCCCCATGTACTGACCCCTCTGTCCTGTATACCACCCCATCGTACTGACCCCTCTGTCCTGTATACCCCCCCATGTACTGACCCCTCTGTCCTGTATACCACCCCCCATGTACTGACCTCTCTGTCTGTATACCCCCCATGTACTGACCCCTCTGTCCTGTATACCACCCCCATGTACTGACCCCTCTGTCTGACTGTATATACCCCCCATGTCTGTATACCACCCCATGTACTGACCCCTCTGTCCTGTATACCACTGACCCTCTGTCCTGTATACCCCCATGTACTGACCCCTCTGTCCTGTATACCACCCCCATGTACTGACCCCCTGTCTGTCTGTATACCACCCCCATGTACTGACCCCTCTGTCCTGTATACCACCCCATGTACTGACCCCTCTGGTATACCCCCCCAGGTGCAGGTGCCCCCTTCTCTGCACCTTCATGTTTGTGTCCTCCAGGGAGTTTATAGCCTTGCTGATGTTTTCCTCTGAGACCTTCTCTCCGTTGGACTGGATCTCCAGGACGGCCATCTGTGGAGAGAGGCAATACTTTAGAATGAATGTCAGATATCCTAAGCCTGCAGGGGGCGCTGTGCACCCATCAGAATGATTCTCCCATATGCTGCACCATATGTATCCACATAATAAACAGGCGGAGAGACAGCGAGGCCTGAGTACAGGGAGCGAGCAAAACCGAAAAACCCACAAACCACAGGCATCACTGATGTCAGGGCCTGCGGGGGATGGGATACATGATACACACAAGCTGTCTGGTACTTCATGGGTTACTAGACGTGCAGCGTCATGTACTGGTCTGAAGAGAACTGGGAATTCTAAGCCATCTGCAGATTATAATATCCAGTGTTACTAAGAATCACAGGAGGAGCAGCGGTATGTACTGGAGACATGATCCCTACACGGAACATCCGTGTGTTATAAAACAGGTGAGTACTCCTGCCAAGGGGAACGGCGAGAGGCCAAAATATCACCTCATACTATACACATTACTACAGGGGAGGACTAGAAGTGTCTGCTCCACCTCATACTATACACATTACTACAGGGGAGGACTAGAAGTGTCTGCTCCACCTCATACTATATACATTACTACAGGGGATGGACTAGAAGTGTCTGCTCCACCTCATACTATACACATTACTACAGGGGAGGACTAGAAGTGTCTGCTCCACCTCATACTATATACATTACTACAGGGGAGGACTAGAAGTGTCTGCTCCACCTCATACTATACACATTACTGACAGGGGAGGACTAGAAGTGTCTGCTCCACCTCATACTATACACATTACTACAGGGGAGGACTAGAAGTGTCTGCTCCACCTCATACTATACACATTACTACAGGGGAGGACTAGAAGTGTCTGCTCCACCTCATACTATACACATTACTACAGGGAGGACTAGAAGTGTCTGCTCCACCTCATACTATAACACATTACTACAGGGGAGGACTAGAAGTGTCTGCTCCACCTCATACTATACACATTACTACAGGGGAGGACTAGAAGTGTCCTGCTCCACCTCATACTATACACAGTACTACAGGGGAGGACTAGAAGTCCCCCCCCACCAGGGGAGGACTAGAAGTGTCTGCTCCACCTCATACTATACACATTACTACAGGGGAGGACTAGAAGTGTCTGCTCCACCTCATACTATACACATTACTACAGGTGAGGACTAGAAGCGTCTGCTCCACCTCATACTATACACATTACTACAGGGGAGGACTAGAAGCGTCTGCTCCACCTCATACTATACACATTACTACAGGTGAGGACTAGAAGTGTCTGCTCCACCTCATACTATACACATTACTACAGGTGAGGACTAGAAGTGTCTGCTCCACCTCATACTATACACATTACTACAGGAGAGGACTAGAAGTGTCTGCTCCACCTCATACTATACACATTACTACAGGTGAGGACTAGAAGGGTCTGCTCCACCTCATACTATACACATTACTACAGAGGAGGACTAGAAGTGTCTGCTCCACCTCATACTATACACATTACTACAGGGGAGGACTAGAAGTGTCTGCTCCACCTCATACTATACACAGTACTACAGGGGAGGACTAGAAGTGTCTGCTCCACCTCATACTATACACATTACTACAGGTGAGGACTAGAAAGTGTCTGCTTCCACCTCATACTATACACATTACTACAGGGGAGGACTAGAAGTGTCTGCTCCACCTCATACTATACACATTACTACAGGGGAGGACTAGAAGTGTCTGCTCCACCTCATACTATATACAATTACTACAGGTGAGGACTACAAGGTTCTGCTCCACCTCATACTATACACATTACTACAGGGGAGGACTAGAAGCGTCTGCTCCACCTCATACTATACACATTACTACAGGGGAGGACTAGAAGTGTCTGCTCCACCTCATACTATACACAGTACTACAGGTGAGGACTAGAAGTGTCTGCTCCACCTCATACTAATACACAATTACTACAGCGGGAGGACTAGAAGTGTCTGCTCCACCTCATACTATACACAGTAACTACAGGGGAGGACTAGAACTGTCTGCTCCACCTCATACTATACACATTACTACAGGGGAGGACTAGAAGTGTCTGCTCCACCTCATACTATACACATTACTACAGGGGAGGACTAGAAGTGTCTGCTCCACCTCATACTATACACATTACTACAGGGAGGACTAGAAGTGTCTGCTCCACCTCATACTATACACATTACTACAGGGGAGGACTAGAAGTGTCTGCTCCACCTCATACTATACACATTACTACAGGGGAGGACTAGAAGTGTCTGCTCCACCTCATACTATACACATTACTACAGGGGAGGACTAGAAGTGTCTGCTCCACCTCATACTATACACATTACTACAGGGGAGGACTAGAAGTGTCTGCTCCACCTCATACTATACACATTACTACAGGGGAGGACTAGAAGTGTCTGCTCCACCTCATACTATACACATTACTACAGGGGAGGACTAGAAGTGTCTGCCTCCACCTCATACTATACACATTACTACAGGGAGGACTAGAAGTGTCTGCTCCACCTCATACTATACACATTACTACAGGGGAGGACTAGAAGTGTCTGCTCCACCTCATACTATACACATTACTACAGGGGAGGACTAGAAGTGGTCTGCTCCACCTCATACTATACACATTACTACAGGTGAGGACTAGAAGTGTCTGCTCCACCTCATACTATACACATTACTACAGGGGAGGACTAGAAGTGTCTGCTCCACCTCATACTATACACATTACTACAGGGGAGGACTAGAAGTGTCTGCTCCACCCTCATACTATACACATTACTACAGGGGAGGACTAGAAGTTGTCTGCTCCACCTCCATACTATACCACATTACTACAGGGAGGACTAGAAGTGTCTGCTCCACCTCATACTATACAACAGTACTAACACGTTGAGGACTAGAAGTGTCTGCTCCACCTCCATACTATACACATTACTACAGGTGAGGACTAGAAGGTCCTGCTCCACCTCATACTATACACATTACTACAGGGGAGGACTAGAAGTGTCTGCTCCACCTCATACTATACACATTACTACAGGGGAGGACTAGAAGTGTCTGCTCCACCTCATACTATACACATTACTACAGGGAGGACTAGAAGTGTCTGCTCCACCTCATACTATACACATTACTACAGGGGAGGACTAGAAGTGTCTGCTCCACCTCATACTATACACATTACTACAGGTGAGGACTAGAAGTGTCTGCTCCACCTCATACTATACACATTACTACAGGGGAGGACTAGAAGTGTCTGCTCCACCTCATACTATACACATTACTAACAGGGAGGACTAGAAGGTCTGCTCCACCTCATACTATACACATTACTACAGGGGAGGACTAGAAGTGTCTGCTCCACCTCATACTATACACATTACTACAGGTGAGGACTAGAAGTGTCTGCTCCACCTCATACTATACACATTACTACAGGGGAGGACTAGAAGTGTCTGCTCCACCTCATACTATACACATTACTACAGGGGAGGGACTAGAAGTGTCTGCTCCACCTCATACTATACACATTACTACAGGTGAGGACTAGAAGTGTCTGCTCCACCTCATACTATACACATTACTACAGGGGAGGACTAGAAGTGTCTGCTCCACCTCATACTATACACATTACTACAGGGGAGGACTAGAAGTGTCTGCTCCACCTCATACTATACACATTACTACAGGGGAGGACTAGAAGTGTCTGCTCCACCTCATACTATACACATTACTACAGGGAGGACTAGAAGTGTCTGCTCCACCTCATACTATACACATTACTACAGGGGAGGACTAGAAGTGTCTGCTCCACCTCATACTATACACATTACTACAGGGAGGACTAGAAGTGTCTGCTCCACCTCATACTATACACATTACTACAGGGGAGGGACTAGAAGTGTCTGCTCCACCTCATACTATACACAGTACTACAGGGAGGACTAGAAGTGTCTGCTCCTCCTCATACTATACACATTACTACAGGGGAGGACTAGAAGTGTCTGCTCCACCTCATACTATACAACATTACTACAGGGAGGACTAGAAGTGTCTGCTCCACCTCATACTATACACATTACTACAGGTGCAGGACTAGAAGTGTCTGCTCCACCTCATACTATACACATACTACAGGAGAGGACTAGAAGTGTCTGCTCCACCTCATACTATACACATTACTACAGGTGAGGACTAGAAGTGTCTGCTCCACCTCATACTATACACATTACTACAGAGGAGGACTAGAAGGTCTGCTCCACCTCATACTATACACATTACTACAGGGAGGACTAGAAGTGTCTGCTCCACCTCATACTATACACAGTACTACAGGGGAGGACTAGAAGTGTCTGCTCCACCTCATACTATACACATTACTACAGGGGAGGACTAGAAGTGTCTGCTCCACCTCATACTATACACATTACTACAGGTGAGGACTAGAAGTGTCTGCTCCACCTCATACTATACACATTACTACAGGGAGGACTAGAAGTGTCTGCTCCACCTCATACTATCATACTATACACATACTACAGGGGAGGACTAGAAGTGTCTGCTCCACCTCATACTATAACATTACTACAGGGGAGGACTAGAAGTGTCTGCTCCACCTCATACTATACACATTACTACAGGTGAGGACTAGAAGTGTCTGCTCCACCTCATACTATATACATTACTACAGGGAGGACTAGAAGTGTCTGCTCCACCTCATATATACACATTACTACAGGGAGGACTAGAAGTGTCTGCTCCACCTCATACTATACACATTACTACAGGGGGAGGACTAGAAGTGTCTGCTCCACCTCATACTATACACATTACTACAGGGGAGGACTAGAAGTGTCTGCTCCACCTCATACTATACACATTACTACAGGGGAGGACTAGAAGTGTCTGCTCCACCTCATACTATACACATTACTACAGGGGAGGACTAGAAGTGTCTGCTCCACCTCATACTATACACATTACTACAGGGGAGGACTAGAAGTGTCTGCTCCACCTCATACTATATACATTACTACAGGGGAGGACTAGAAGTGTCTGCTCCACCTCATACTATACACATTACTACAGGGGAGGACTAGAAGTGTCTGCTCCACCTCATACTATACACATTACTACAGGGGAGGACTAGACGTGTCTTGCTCCACCTCATACTATACACATTACTACAGGGGAGGACTAGAAGTGTCTGCTCCACCTCATACTATACACATTACTACAGGGGAGGACTAGAAGTGTCTGCTCCACCTCATACTATACACATTTACTACAGGGAGGACTAGAAGTGTCTGCTCCACCTCATACTATACACAGTACTACAGGTGAGGACTTAGAAGTGTCTGCTCCACCTCATACTATACACATTACTACAGGTGAGGACTAGAAGTGTCTGCTCCACCTCATACTATACACATTACTACAGGGGAGGACTAGAAGTGTCTGCTCCACCTCATACTATATACAGTACTACAGGGGAGGACTAGAAGTGTCTGCTCCACCTCATACTATACACATTACTACAGGGGAGGACTAGAAGTGTCTGCTCCACCTCATACTATACACATTACTACAGGGGAGGACTAGAAGTGTCTGCTCCACCTCATACTATACACATTACTACAGGTGAGGACTAGAAGTGTCTGCTCCACCTCATACTATACACATTACTACAGGGGAGGACTAGGTCTGCTCCACCTCACCGTCCACTACATATCTTACCTCCAGTGCACACATGCCAAAGGAGTAGATGTCCATCGCTGTACTATCTTCAACAGCTGCAGAGAGGGACAGTGAATATAACACACAGCAGTTATAACTGACACGTCCATGTTATAAAGGTTAATAATGTGACAGCGACCTCCCTGTCCGATTTGCATGGACGCGGCTGTTTACTGATCCGAGGTTCTGATCCCAAGTTATGATGTGTTTTGTCAGGAAAGATTAAAAGAATGAAACGTATTGATACTCTTTAATATGGAAATTAGGCCTTTGATGCAATGAGGGCGTCACCATTGCTCTTGCTGCACTCAAGTTCTGCTCCTTTCTGTGGTTAGCTCCTCCCTCACTGCTCTGCCACTGCCTGGCCCGTGGAGCTGCTGGACACAAAAAGGAGCGGAGTTTGGGTGCAACAAGAGCAATGGTGACGCCTTCATTGCACCTAACTCTCATATTAAGAAAAAGTATCAATACATTTCATTCAGTTCATCGTAAGCCCCTCCTCCCCTTCATCAGTTCAGTTTTTCTCCTTTGTACTGTTTGAAGGATGCCCTGGAGCTGCAAAAAGTACAGAGAAGAGCGACTAATCTGATACGGGGGAATCTATTTAGAAGATCCAAGAGTTTTCATCCGCTCAGGGGGAGAAGCATTTGCTTAGTTAGATCCAGGGGGTGACTTGTTTTTTGTCCTGGCAGTTTATATAAATGAGCCGTACACACAATATGGGGGAAAGCTGTACCACAGAAAATGTTTTAAATAATTTATGTTTGTTTTGAGAGTGCCCCTTAACATAGGGTCTGTGTAATGTCATTTATGCCTTGTGGGGGCACTATGGGAGTATAAATACTATGTGGGGGCACTATGGGAGTATAAATACTGTGTGAGGGCACTATGGGGTATAATTACTGGTGTGAGGGCACTATGGGGGTATAAATACTGTGTGAGGGCACTATGGGGGTATAAATACTGTGTGAGGGCACTATGGGGGTATAAATACTGTGTGAGGGCACTATGGGGGTATAAATACTGTGTGAGGGCACGATGGGGGTATAAATACTATGTGGGGGCACTATGGGAGTATAAATACTGTGTGAGGGCACTATGGGGGTATAAATACTGTGTGAGGGCACTATGGGGGTATAAATACTATGTGGGGGCACTATGGGAGTATAAATACTGTGTGAGGGCACTATGGGGGTATAATTACTGTGTGAGGGCACTTTGGGGGTATAAATACTGTGTGAGGGCACTATGGGGTATAATTACTGTGTGAGGGCACTATGGGGTATAATTACTGTGTGAGGGCACTATGGGGGTATAATTACTGTGTGAGGGCACTATGGGGGTATAATTACTGTGTGGGGGCAATATGGGGGTATAATTACTGTGTGAGGGCACTATGGGGGTATAAATACTGTGTGGGGGCACTATGGGGGTTATATTACAGTATGGGGCATTATAGAGGTATAATTACTGTGTGGGGCCACTATGGGGTCTAAATACTGTGTGGGGCACTATGGGGTCTAAATACTGTGTGGGGGCACTATGGGAGTATATTACAGTATGGGGCACTATAGAGTATAATTACTGTGTAGGGGCACTATGGGGGTATAATTACTGTGTGGGGGTACCATAGGGGTATAATTACTGTGTGGGGGTACCATAGGGGTATAATTACTGTGTGGGGCCACTATGGGGATATAAATTGAGTGTGAGGACACCGTAGAGGTATAATTACTGTGTGGGGTCACTATGGGGGTATATTACAGTATGGGGCACTATAGAGGTATAATTACTGTGTGGGGGCACTATGGGGGTATAATTACTGTGTGGGGGTACCATAGGGGTATAATTACTGTGGGGTATAAGGAGGTCGCTGGTGAGAGATCCCCTTTAAGTTGCTGCTGATATTCTGCTCATTAGTCCTGAGGGTTGGCGCTCTACACAGGACGGTATAACGGTAATAAACGCTGCGGTGTGTCTCTTACAGCCGTAATCTGGAGGAAAGAAGTGCTTGGTGCGCTGTTCCTCCCGCAAACGTTTCAATGGAGCGCGGACGTCATCAGGAACCGGCAGCTCTGGAACAGAGGAATCAGAATCACTGTGGAGAACATACGAGGGAAGGACACCTGCGGGGCAGTATTTATTACTACATTTAAAAAATTCTCATTAAATGTTCAGCCGCTTGAGAGATACATGAGGTTAAACATCAGTCTGCTTGCATGCTGTCACTTTCTGATTTCTTTGAATCCTGTCATCGGACGGCTCATGTGTAGCTCTTATCTCTGACCTCATCAACACTTATTTAAACCATATTCATAATTATATCCATATAAAATACTCACTATACGGTATTATCTCCTCTATAGACGGAGTGCAGTCACTATACGGTATTATCTCCTCTATAGACGGAGTGCAGTCACTATACGGTATTATCTCCTCTATAGGGGCAGTACAGTCACTATACGGTATTATCTCCTCTATAGACGGAGTACAGTCACTATACGGTATTATCTCCTCTATAGGGGGAGTACAGTCACTATACGGTATTATCTCCTCTATAGGGGGAGTACAGTCACTATACGGTATTATCTCCTCTATAGACGGAGTACAGTCACTATACGGTATTATCTCCTCTATAGACGGAGTACAGTCACTATACGGTATTATCTCCTCTATAGACGGAGTACAGTCACTATACGGTATTATCTCCTCTATAGGGGGAGTACAGTCACTATACGGTATTATCTCCTCTATAGGCGCAGTACAGTCACTATACGGTATTATCTCCTCTATAGGTGCAGTACAGTCATTATACGGTATTATCTCCTCTATAGGGGCAGTACAGTCACTATACAGTATTATCTCCTCTATAGGTGCAGTACAGCCACTATACGGTATTATCTCCTCTATAGGTGCAGTACAGTCACTATACGGTATTATCTCCTCTATAGGTGCAGTACAGTCATTATACGGTATTATCTCCTCTATAGGGGCAGTACAGTCACTATACGGTATTATCTCCTCTATAGGCGCAGTACAGCCACTATACGGTATTATCTCTTCTACAGGTGCAGTACAGTCACTATACGGTATTATCTCCTCTATAGGCACAGTACAGTCACTATAGGGTATTATCTCCTCTATAGGTGCAGTACAGTCACTATACGGTATTATCTCCTCTATAGGGGCAGTACAGTCACTATACGGTATTATCTCCTCTATAGGTGCAGTACAGTCATTATACGGTATTATCTCCTCTATAGGGGCAGTACAGTCACTATACGGTATTATCTCCTCTATAGGTGCAGTACAGCCACTATACGGTATTATCTCCTCTATAGGGGCAGTACAGTCACTATACGGTATTATCTCCTCTATAGGGGGTGTACAGCCACTATACGGTATTATCTCCTCTATAGGGGCAGTACAGTCACTATACGGTATTATCACCTCTATAGGTGCAGTACAGTCACTATATGGTATTATCACCTCTATAGGCGCAGTACAGTCACTATATGGTATTATCACCTCTATAGGCGCAGTACAGTCACTATACGGTATTATCTCCTCTATAGGCGGAGTACAGTCACGGTATTTCCTTAGGCGGGTTAGTCCTATGGGTATTATCTCCTCTATAGGCGGAGTACAGTCACTATACGGTATTAATCTCCTCTATAGGGCGCAGTACAGTCACTATACGGTATTATCTTCCTCGTATGGCGGCAGTACAGTCACTATACGGTATTATCCCTCTATAGGCGGAGTACAGTCACTATACGGTATTATCCACCTGCTATAGGTGCAGTACAGTCACTATACGGTATATCTTCCTACTATAGCGGGCAGTACAGTCACGTATATGGTATTATCATCTCTATAGGGGGCAGTAGCAGTCCACTTATGGTATTATCTCCTCTATGGGGCGAGTACAGTCACTATATGGTATTATCTCCTCTATAGGGCGAGTACAGTCACTAATGCGTATTATCTCCTCATAGGCGGCAGTACACGTCACTATAACGGTATTATCTCCTCTATAGGGGCAGTAACAGTCACTATAAGCGGTATTATCTCCTCTCTAGGGGCAAGTACAGTCACATATACGGCTATTCATCTCCTCTATAGGCGCAGTACCCTATACGGTATTATCACTCTATAGGGAGTAAGTCACATATGGTATTATCTCCTCTATAGGGCAGTACAGTCACTATACGTATTATCATCCTCTATAGGCGGAGTACAGTCACTATACGGTATTATCTCCTCTATAGGCGCAGTACAGTCACTATATGGTATTATCTCCTCTATAGGGGCAGTACAGTCACTATACGGTATTATCTCCTCTATAGGGGCAGTACAGTCACTATACGGTATTATCTCCTCTATAGGGGCAGTACATTCACTATACGGTATTATCTCCTCTATAGGGGCAGTACAGTCACTATACGGTATTATCTCCTCTATAGACGGAGTACAGTCACTATACGGTATTATCACCTCTACAGTCATGGCCAAAAGTTTTGAGAATGACACAAATCTTCTATTTTCACATGATCTGCTGCCCTCTGGTTTTTCTGTGTGTTTGTCAGATGTTTTTATCACATACAGAAATATAATTACAATCATATTATGAGTAACAAAAGCTTATATTGACAGTTAGAATGAGTTAATGCACAAGTCAATATTTGCAGTGTTGACCCTTCTTCTTCAGGACCTCTGCAATTCTCCCTGGCATGCTCTCAATCAACTTCTGGACCAAATCCTGACTGATAGCAGTCCATTCTTGCACAATCAATGCTTGCATTTTGTCAGAATTTGTAGGTTTTTGTTTGTCCACCCGTCTCTTGATGATTGACCACAAGTTCTCAATGGGATTAAGATCTGGGGAGTTTCCAGGCCATGGACCCAAAATCTCTCTGTTTTGTTCCCTGAGCCATTTAGTTATCAGCTTTGCTTTATGGCAAGGTGCTCCATCATGCTGGAAAAGGCATTGTTGATCGCCAAACTGCTCTTGGACGGTTGGGAGAAGTTGCTCTCGGAGGACATTCTGGTCCCATTCTTTATTCATGACAAGACTGTGAGAGAGGCGATTCCCTTGGCTGAGAAGCAACCCCACACATGAATGGTTTCAGGATGCTTTACAGTTGGCATGAGACAAGACTGGTGGTAGCGCTCACCTCGTCTTCTCCCAATAAGCTGTTTTCCAGATGTCCCAAACAATCGAAAAGGGGATTCATCAGAGAAAATGACTTTCCCCCAGTCCTCAGCAGTCCACTCCCTGTACCTTTTGCAGAATATCAGTCTGTCCCTGATGTTTTTCTGGAGAGAAGTGGCTTCTTTGCTGCCCCTCCTTGAGACCAGGCCTTGCTCCAAGAGTCTCCGCCTCACAGTGCGTGCAGATGCACTCACACCTGCCTGCTGCCATTCCTGAGCAAGCTCTGCACTGCTGGTAGCCCGATCCCGCAGCTGAAACACTTTTAAGAGACGGTCCTGGCGCTTGCTGGTCTTTCTTGGGCGCCCTGGAGCCTTTTTGGCAACAATGGAACCTCTCTCCTTGAAGTTCTTGATGATGCGATAGATTGTTGACTGAGGTGCAATCTTTCTAGCTGCGATACTCTTCCCTGTTAGGCCATTTTTGTGCAGTGCAATGATGACTGCACGTGTTTTCTTTAGAGATAACCATGGTTAACAGAAGAGAAACAATGATGCCAAGCACCAGCCTCCTTTTAAAGTGTCCAGTGGTGTCATTCTTACTTAATCATGACAGATTGATCTCCAGCCCTGTCCTCATCAACACCCACACCTGTGTTAATGGAGCAATCACTGAAACGATGTTAGCTGGTCCTTTTAAGGCAGGGCTGCAATGATGTTGAAATGTGTTTTGGGGGATAAAGTTCATTTTCTAGGCAAATATTGACTTTGCAAGTAATTGCTGTTAAGCTGATCACTCTTTATAACATTCTGGAGTATATGCAAATTGCCATTATAAAAACTGAAGCAGTAGACTTTGTAAAAATTAATATTTGTATCATTCTCAAAACTTTTGGCCATGACTGTATAGGGGCAGTACAGTCACTATACGGTATTATCTCCTCTATAGACGGAGTACAGTCACTATACGGTATTATCTCCTCTATAGACTGAGTACAGTTACTATACGGTATTATCTCATCTATAGGCGCAGTACAGTTACTATACGGTATTATCACCTCTATAGGCGCAGTACAGTTACTATACGGTATTATCTCCTCTATAGACGAAGTACAGTCACTATACGGTATTATCTCCTCTATAGGGGCAGTACAGTTACTATACGGTATTATCTCCTCTATAGGGGCAGTACAGTTACTATACGGTATTATCTCCACTATAGATGGAGTACAGTCACTATATGGTATTATCTCCTCTATAGGGGCAGTACAGTTACTATACGGTATTATCTCCACTATAGATGGAGTACAGTCACTATACGGTATTATCTCCTCTATAGGGGCAGTACAGTCACTATACGGTATTATCTCCTCTATAGGGGCAGTACAGTCACTATACGGTATTATCTCCTCTATAGGGGCAGTACAGTCACTATACGGTATTATCACCTTTATAGGCGCAGTACAGTCACTATACAGTATTATCTCCTCTATAGGGGCAGTACAGTCACTATACGGTATTATCTCCTCTATAGGGGCAGTACAGTCACTATACGGTATTATCACCTTTATAGGCGCAGTACAGTCACTATACGGTATTATCTCCTCTATAGGGGCAGTACAGTCACTATACAGTATTATCACCTCTATAGGCGCAGTACAGTCACTATACGGTATTATCTCCTCTATAGGGGCAGTACAGTCACTATACAGTATTATCACCTCTATAGGCGCAGTACAGTCACTATACGGTATTATCTCCTCTATATAGGTTACACATCCCCGGCAGTGTGGGGGCGGATCAGTCGCTGTGTCGGGATTAGTGTTACATTCCCCGTTTCTCATTAATCTTAAATCTCGTTAGTCACAAGTTTAATCACCGCGGCTCCAGCATCTTCCCTCATCTCATCGCCCATCGTATAGTCCAGTCACATCCTGAGCTGCAGTAACAAGTCTGCTAGAACAGACGGTGCATTCTGACACCCGAACAGCTAGGACTGTGCCCATCAGAGCGGTGCTGTGAGGCAGTTCAATTGTGAATGCAGCTCTGGTTGCGAATTGAGGACAAGAAGTGATGGAAAGAATTAAAGGCTCCTCCACGTTACACACAGAGATCGCGGCACATTCCTGGACTCACCGTTGGCAAACACCCGATGCCAGACTAAGGACGATGGAGGTCAGTGATCAGAGAGGAGGCATGGAAGAAAAGAGAAAAGATCGGTGAATGTCAGGACGGTGAAAAGAGGAGAACACCTGATAATCTGCTCAGCTCCTCCTGCTCTATAACACACTGCCTGCAGATTACATGGTGATAGGTTCTCTTTATATATAATCTGCTCAGCTCCTCCTGCTCTATAACACACTGCCTGCAGATTACATGGTGACAGGTTCTCTTTATATATAATCTGCTCAGCTCCTCCTGCTCTATAACACACTGCCTGCAGATTACATGGTGACAGGTTCTCTTTATATATAATCTGCTCAGCTCCTCCTGCTCTATAACACACTGCCTGCAGATTACATGGTGACAGGTTCTCTTTATATATAATCTGCTCAGCTCCTCCTGCTCTATAACACACTGCCTGCAGATTACATGGTGACAGGTTCTCTTATATATAATCTGCTCAGCTCCTCCTGCTCTATAACACACTGCCTGCAGATTACATGGTGACAGGTTCTCTTTATATATAATCTGCTCAGCTCCTCCTGCTCTATAACACACTGCCTGCAGATTACATGGTGACAGGTTCTCTTTATATATAATCTGCTCAGCTCCTCCTGCTCTATAACACACTGCCTGCAGATTACATGGTGACAGGTTCTCTTTATATATAATCTGCTCAGCTCCTCCTGCTCTATAACACACTGCCTGCAGATTACATGGTGACAGGTTCTCTTTATATATAATCTGCTCAGCTTCCTCCTGCTCTATAACACACTGCCTGCAGATTACATGGTGACAGGTTCTCTTTATATATAATCTGCTCAGCTCCTCCTGCTCTATAACACACTGCCTGCAGATTACATGGTGACAGGTTCTCTTTATATATAATCTGCTCAGCTCCTCCTGCTCTATAACACACTGCCTGCAGATTACATGGTGACAGGTTCTCTTTATATATAATCTGCTCAGCTCCTCCTGCTCTATAACACACTGCCTGCAGATTACATGGTGACAGGTTCTCTTTATATATAATCTGCTCAGCTCCTCCTGCTCTATAACACACTGCCTGCAGATTACATGGTGACAGGTTCTCTCTTATATATAATCTGCTCAGCTCCTCCTGCTCTATAACACACTGCCTGCAGATTACATGGTGACAGGTTCTCTTTATATATAATCTGCTCAGCTCCTCCTGCTCTATAACACACTGCCTGCAGATTACATGGTGACAGGTTCTCTTTATATATAATCTGCTCAGCTCCTCCTGCTCTATAACACACTGCCTGCAGATTACATGGTGACAGGTTCTCTTATATATAATCTGCTCAGCTCCTCCTGCTCTATAACACACTGCCTGCAGATTACATGGTGACAGGTTCTCTTTATATATAATCTGCTCAGCTCCTCCTGCTCTATAACACACTGCCTGCAGATTACATGGTGACAGGTTCTCTTTATATATAATCTGCTCAGCTCCTCCTGCTCTATAACACACTGCCTGCAGATTACATGGTGACAGGTTTCTCTTTATATATAATCTGCTCAGCTCCTCCTGCTCTATAACACACTGCCTGCAGATTACATGGTGACAGGTTCTCTTTATATATAATCTGCTCAGCTCCTCCTGCTCTATAACACACTGCCTGCAGATTACATGGTGACAGGTTCTCTTTATATATAATCTGCTCAGCTCCTCCTGCTCTATAACACACTGCCTGCAGATTACATGGTGACAGGTTCTCTTTATATATAATCTGCTCAGCTCCTCCTGCTCTATAACACACTGCCTGCAGATTACATGGTGACAGGTTCTCTTTATATATAATCTGCTCAGCTCCTCCTGCTCTATAACACACTGCCTGCAGATTACATGGTGACAGGTTCTCTTTATATATAATCTGCTCAGCTCCTCCTGCTCTATAACACACTGCCTGCAGATTACATGGTGACAGGTTCTCTTATATATAATCTGCTCAGCTCCTCCTGCTCTATAACACACTGCCTGCAGATTACATGGTGACAGGTTCTCTTATATATATAATCTGCTCAGCTCCTCCTGCTCTATAACACACTGCCTGCAGATTACATGGTGACAGGTTCTCTTTATATATAATCTGCTCAGCTCCTCCTGCTCTATAACACACTGCCTGCAGATTACATGGTGACAGGTTCTCTTTATATATAATCTGCTCAGCTCCTCCTGCTCTATAACACACTGCCTGCAGATTACATGGTGACAGGTTCTCTTTATATATAATCTGCTCAGCTCCTCCTGCTCTATAACACACTGCCTGCAGATTACATGGTGACAGGTTCTCTTTATATATAATCTGCTCAGCTCCTCCTGCTCTATAACACACTGCCTGCAGATTACATGCTGACAGGTTCTCTTTATATATAATCTGCTCAGCTCCTCCTGCTCTATAACACACTGTCTGCAGATTACATGGTGACAGGTTCTCTTTATATATAATCTGCTCAGCTCCTCCTGCTCTATAACACACTGCCTGCAGATTACATGGTGACAGGTTCTCTTTATATATAATCTGCTCAGCTCCTCCTGCTCTATAACACACTGCCTGCAGATTACATGGTGACAGGTTCTCTTTATATATAATCTGCTCAGCTCCTCCTGCTCTATAACACACTGCCTGCAGATTACATGGTGACAGGTTCTCTTTATATATAATCTGCTCAGCTCCTCCTGCCTCTATAACACACTGCCTGCAGATTACATGGTGACAGGTTCTCTTTATATATAATCTGCTCAGCTCCTCCTGCTCTATAACACACTGCCTGCAGATTACACGGTGACAGGTTCTCTTTATATATAATCTGCTCAGCTCCTCCTGCTCTATAACAAACTGCCTGCAGATTACATGGTGACAGGTTCTCTTTTATATATAATCTGCTCAGCTCCTCCTGCTCTATA
>ONZH01002003.1:0-32973 GCA_900303285.1 Rhinella marina
CATGAAACGCTGTAGTACTCATGTGGGAGCGGGCTTGCTCGCGAAGGTGGTCTTTCAGTTGATACATCCGCTGACTGACACCCGCTTTCGCGAGCAAGCCCGCTCCCACATTTTTATCTGTGTTGATTCAAAAAACTCAGTCGCTAATGCTGACGCATTTTGATTGAATGGTATTTTGATTGCCTTCGTTATCTTTCGAAAACGAAAACTTATCATCACCATGTCGAAACGACATACACGCCCAACGCTCGGCCACAACATCCTGCCATGCTCAACGAGCAGGCGAAGTCAGCGGTGGACGAATTGGCCAAACGTTTTCGAAAACCTCGGAAGTGCCCATCCGCAAAGGAAAACCCTGGGCCGCCCTCGGAAAAGTAAACGCGCCTGTTTGCTTGCTCGCTACGGCGGGCGCCATCACCATGCCCCAGGAATTGGTCCGGTGATTCCGGCCCAGCCCATTTTCTGCATACAAGCGCGCCATCGCCCGTGCAGAGCCTCCGGCGCTTGCGGAACACGCACTGCATATCATCGACAGCGGAGCACCACCGGCCGCCATGATCCCCGAACTGGCCCAGCAACTCCGGCCTGGTGGTGATGGACCAACTCCTGCACGTGGCCAGCGCCTTGAGCGAATTGGCTGGACAACACGAGCGTGTTGTTGATTGACCGTTCGGCACCTGGACCCGTCCATTCGGACTCGTTCCAGGGCCAGGTCGCCGAGCAAAGTACTGCCGTTCCTACGACTTCGAACCAGCTCTTTCATTGGTGCCGATGGCATCGACTGGAGCGCGGGTACCGACCACCTTCAACGAATTGCTGGGCCTGAGCCGCGTCATGGCCGAGGTCGCCCTGCGAAGTGGTGTGATGGTCGAGTCCGACAAGATTGCCGCAAGATCCCGTCAACCTGGAAACTGCCTGGAGGGCAGCGTCCATAACCCTTATTACCGATAATCGCGCTGCCGCTTGAGGCCCGCGACCCAGATTCAAGCCAGCGGCATCAGCGCCTGGATTGCCGCGCAGTCATCTAGGAGAGAAACCATGTGTGGAATTGTTGGCGCAGTCGCTGAAACGAAACATCACCGCCATTTGCTCGAAAAGGCCTCAACGCCTGGCAATACGTGGCTACGACAGCGCGGTGTGGCGCTTTTCACCAAAGCCGGCAAGCTTGAGCGCATGCGTCGCCCGGGCAAGGTCAGCGAACTGGAACAGGCACTGCTGGTGAGCCGCTGGTAGGCCGCCTGGGTTATCGCCCACACCCGTTGGGCCACCCCACGGTGCACCCTGCGAAACGCAACGTCTCACTCGCGCACTCCTCGGTGACCTGGCGGTTGTGGCACAACGGCATCAAGTCGAAAAACCAGAACAGAAGTGGCTGCGTGAACCAGCTCAAGGTGCCAGGGTTTATGTCTTCACCTCGGACACCGACACCGGTCATCGCCCCACCGCTGCTGACCCACTCAAGGACCTCGGTGACCTGACCAATCGCCCTCAATAGCACTGTCAAGGAAACTGCACGGCGCCCTATGGCCTGGCCGTGATCAGCGCCAGCCAGCCCGACGCGCTGGTCGCCGCCCGCAGTGGCAGCCCGTTGGGTGATCGCCTGGGCCTGGTGAGAACTTCCCTCGCTCTCCGACCAACAGGCCCCTGCGGCAGGTGACCGATCCGCTTCATGTACTTGGAAGAAGCGATATCGCCGAGATCCGCCGTGAAAGCGTGGTCCATCCGGGACGTCAACGGCCAGTCCGTGAACGTGAAGCGTGCAGTAACCGCGAACGGCGCCGACGCCGCCGACAGGCGAGTTCCGCCACTTCATGCCAAGGAAATCCACGAGCAACCGGCCGTGGTAACAGACGCACCCTGGAAGGTCGCCTGAGCCAGAACAGTATTTGGTGCAATGCCTTCGGCCCGCAGCCGCCGAAACTGTTCGCCAAAAGTGCGCAACGTACAGATCGTGCGCCTGCGTACCAGCTACCACGCCGGCATAGGTTCCCGTTATTGGCTGAAGAACTGGCCGGCATCCCGTGCCAGGTCGAAGTCGCCAGCGAAATTCCGCTACCTTGCAAGGTGGTGGTGCAACCCGACACCGCTGTTCGTCGACCATCTCCCAGTCCGGTGAAACCGCCGACAACCTGGCCGCCCTGGGCGCAATAACGCCAAGAATTGGCTTCCTCGGCAGTCTGGCGATCGTGCTAACGTCTGGCATCAGCTCCCTGGTGCGGTGAGTCCGACCTGACCTGCGTGACCCAGGCCGGTCCGTGAAATCGCGTGGCCTCCACACAAGCCTTTACCACCCAGTTGGTCGGGCTGTTGCTGCTGACCCTGTCTCTGGGCCAGGTTCGCGGCACCGGCGAAGGCGTTCAGGCGCACCTGGTCGAAGAACTGCGCCGCCTGCCGGCCCGCCTGGGCCGAAGCACTGGCCATGGAACAGCAAACCGTGGAAAAAGTTGCCGAAGCTGTTCGCCGACAAACAACCACACCCCCCTGTTCCTCGGCCGTGGACGCGCATACCGGTGGCGATGGAAGGTTCGCTCAAGCCTCATGGACAATCTCCTACATCCACGCCGAGCCTTACCCAGCCGGTGAGCTGAAGCACGGCCCGTTGGCCCTGGTGGATGACGAATGCAGTCGTTACCGTGCGCGAACAACGAACTGCTGGATGAAGCTCAACTCCAACCTGCAGGAAGTGCGCGCCCGTGGCGGTCACTGATCGTCGTTGCCGAATCGAAAAGGCCGGCATGACGAACTGGCGAAGGTACCTCACGTTATCAACATGTCGCACATCGCACGACACCCCTGTCGCCGTATCCTCTACACCATCCACTGCAGCTGCCTGTCGTAATTCATGTGGCTGTGCTGAAGGGCAGCCGACGTTGACCAGCCGCGTAATCCTGGGCGAGTCGGTGACGTGGAATAAGCCGCACCCGAACCACGCAAAACTCCCGTTCTTCGGGGTTTGCTTTTCAGGCTACCGGATATTCGGGTCTTTGCGTTTTCTGTGGACTCAATTCCGGGAGTATTCCCCTGCTTACCCCTAGAATGCGCCCTGTGGATAACTAGCCAGGGAATGCCGCCGCCATGAACATCGAAACTGCTGATCGCCGGTATCGGTCTGTGATTATTGTCGTCGGCCTGGTCGGCCGCTGGCTGGTGGGGTCTACAACGGCCGGTGAATGCGCCGCAACATGTGGATAAAGCCTTTTCGCCAACTCGAGTGTTGCTCAAGCAGCGGGCAGACCAGATTTCCCGACGTTGATGCGCGTGGGCAAGCCGCCATGGAAACCATGAGAACGCGCTGTTCACTTCTGTCGTCCCGCCTCAGAGACGCCCGTAACCGCTACCTCAACGCCAGCAGCCTCAACGATAAGGTCGATGCTCCAACAGCTCAATACGGCGCTCAAGTTCGGTGATTGCGGTGGCCGAGAATTATCCGACGCTGATTTCCGGCCCCAACATGTCGAGTTGCAGCAGGCGATCTCGGCGGTGGAAGAGCGCATCGCGACCGCGCGAGTTCTTCAATGAGTCGGTCAACCTCTAGCAACATCGCCATCGCGGATTTTCCCATGATCTGTTCTTCGCACAAGAATGACTTGCTACCAGCGCACTCCTCGCTGCTGGCCATCAGCGCCGAGAAACTCCGCTACGAGGCGTGAAGCTTGAGGTGGCCAGGGAGCAGAAAACCACTCAGGGCGGGCGTTGTCGCGAAAAAGCCGGCTTGGAAAACCTTGGGTGGCGCTGATCTTTTCTTTGCCGGCTTCATCGGCCTGATGGTTTAGCCCGACGTCCTGGTCGCGCTGGTTTTTCCCTGTCTGCATTTTGATCGTTTGCTGGCCAAGCTTCGGCCCCAACTTCTATCGCACCGAACAAGCCTGGCCACTAGCCAGATACGCTCCTTGGCCATGGGCCTGGTGGGTCACTGCAAGGTGATCGTCGACACCGCTGATTCCCCGCCAACGGCAAGCCTTGTGCGGGTTAACGTGTGGGTCATCGAAGAAGGCACCAAAGACTAAGGACGGCGATTGGAAGCTGGAGCCAGTCTCAGCCGAGGCTTCGCTGCAAAAGACTTCCGCCTGCAGGACGCCACCATGGGAAGTGACGGTTGATTGCCGAAGGCATCGACCTGTTTCGGCAAGAAGCGTCCTTGACGACCATGAGTGGATCAGTCAACTCCCGCCGCCAAGGGCGAACTGCTCCTCTCCCAGGATATGCAGGTGGATGCTGATTGGCGACGCCCTGCGAACAGACGGCAAGACGGTGATTGCCCGGGCAGGCAACGTGGACGCAGTGTTTCGGCGTGGCCGGACCAAGGTGTTGGAAAATCGCCGTGTCTGGCGCCGTTGTTGGCGGTGCCGGTGGGTTTCTAATGCGGTGGTGGTGGCCTGATCGGTGTCGGCATCATGGTCATGACCCCGGAACATTTTGCCCACTGCACGCTGCCGGGCCCGCCACCTACCAGCCAAATGGCGGGAATTGAACCCGGCCTAATCGGTTTCTGGCCTGGTTGTACCGTGACATGGTTCGTAATTCCTTTCATGGGCCGCGTTTTGGCTTTTTGCTGACGATGTTTGTGGTGTTGCTCGCGCTGCGGCTGTTTGCTGCCGCAAGGGCAATGCGCCCTGGACGGTTGGGACCGTTGCTGGGTGCCTGGTGGGCTTGGGCATGGTGATTGGCGGCGTGGTGACGTTGCTGCTGGTTGGTGGCACAGGTGGACACCAATGAAGGTGTTCTGGTGTGGAATGATGATTCTGCTGGGCACCCTGGTGTTTTTTCGATTTTGAGCAACGCAAGCTGGGGGTGGCGTACAAGCATTTCCGCAAAAGATCAGGCACGCGCGTTTTAGGCGACGAAGACGCTGATTAGGGTACAAACTCAACCTTCAGCCTCGGCTGGCGGCTGCGGCCTGTCAATCAGTGACCCGCAACCGGTACTCCCCCGACTTAACCGGCCGCGCAGTTGCAGCGTGGTTTGCGGCGGGCCCTGGCCGATCAGGGTTGTCGGCGAACCAATACAGCGTCCAGTGCATCATGGCCGCATTGGCGTTCAGCGGGATGCTTTCCTGGGGCTGGGACGGGGCAGGTGGAGCTGACCTGGGTCAGCGGAGCGATCTTGCGCTTCGCTTGATCGCCCGACACGGTTGGGTGGCAGCTTTCTGCATCATTGGGCGGCGTAACGCCGGGGCAGCCCGGCGGCGCGGAACTAGCCGCTGCACATCACTGGCAAATTCGAGACTTTTCACGGGTGTACTGCGGGTCGAATGGCGGCACGCGGCCTTGCCGGGTCGGTGTCGATCAGCGACGGGCGATGCGTGTGGGACAGGCGAATCGGAGACACGCGGGGATGTACCAGGTCTGCGGTACGCGCGGGCACCAGCGTATGGGGCAAGTCGCCAGAGGCGGGCGCAGACGTCGATGCGGATAAGCCCGGCGGGTGGCTGTCGTGGTTTGATCACCACTATTGGGCAAGGCCAGGGGCAGGGCGTCGGCGATAACGGAAGAACAGGGTGCGAGCGGTTTTCGCGCCAATAAAACTCCGGATTTGGACGGCCCATCGAAGTTGCCCACCCATGAGACACCAGCAGTTAAGGGCCGTACGAGGCCGCGCTCCACGCATCGTGAAAACCAATGAGGTGCCGTCTCAGGCCAGTGCGCCAATGGCGTCCCCGCGCAGCCCGGTCCGGGCGCGGGTTGCCGCAGCATGGTTCGCGCACCACTAAAGGCCGCTTGTGGGGTGAGTAGCTGGGGACCGGTGGTTGCGGTGTCTCCTAGCAAATAGCGCAGGGTCTTCCAGATGTCCGTCACGGCAAGCATCACATACGGCCGCGGCCAGCCCTCCTCGGGCGTCATCTCGCCGCGCCACAGGGCCATGCGCACACAACCGTAATGCTTCGCTATCGCAGGCCCTTGATCCCGTGCGCGTTGCTCGCAATCCGTAGAGTGACGGCGAAGCGGGTTTTGGTCTGGCCAGCCACACCAGCCGGGATATTGCGGCTGCGGATAAGCGCATCACGGGCTGTCACCGGCCCTACAAAACTGCCGTGAAATTTTCCGGCTGGAAGACCGAAGTTACTCGGCATGTCCTTAGAGGATGCCATGGGGTGGACAACCCTTGGTCCACTGCCAGCCCAAAGGAATGGCTTGAGCGTAGAGCCGGGCCGAGCGCCGCACAGCAACCGTTGACACTGGCCAATGATGCCTGTGGATAAGTAATCCGGCCGAGCCCACAGGGCTTTTACGCTCTGGTCGCGGCTGCGACCAGGATCGCGTAGCGTTTTCCCACCGCTGCTGCGGCGCTCGGCTCGATAAACCGGTAATCAGCCGTTCAGCATTGTTGGCAAAGCGGCTGGTGAGGGTGCTGTTCAACTCGTTGCGGTTTGCGAGGCCAGCAACTGTTCGCTCAAGTGCGGCGCACAGAACGGGATCGCTGGGGTTGCGGGCTTCAGCGGCAGGTCCAGCAAACTGTCGTTACGCGGGTCTTGTGGATTAAGTTTCCCGCCAGTCCGCCATCAGCCGTTGCCGGGCGGTTTGCTAGCGATGCCCGAAGCGCGCGCGGCGGCCGGGATTGCTGGCGATCAAGGCCTAACGCCAGGGCTTCAGACAAGACACTGCGCCGACTGATTGCCGGAAATAGATTCCGGCTGGCCGCTTCGGCCACCTTCTGATATTGCCGGCCCATGGGGGCCAGGTTGAGGTAGGCCTCGAAATGTCATGCTTGCTGTAACGGCGTCCCTCCAAGCGCACAACGCAGGGCCATCTGCTGCAGCTTGCCGGGCACCCTGGCGGGTATTGAGATCCCACAGGCGCCTGGCCAACTCATGCTCACAGGTCGAGCGCCCTGGCGCTGGCCGCGGCGCCTACAAAGTGGCATGGCCCCGCAGCAACGCCGTGGGATTGATCCCGGGTGCACAGTAGAAATTGCGGTCTTCCTTGAGGCAGAAACGCGCTCCCCAATGACGAGAAATCCGCTCCAGGGGTAGCCACAAGGCGTATTGCCATCAGCCGCCAGGGTCATGCCGCAGCAGCGAACGTCATCGGCCAGCACCACCCGTGGGAGGATGGCGGCCTGTTCCAGCGGTTTGCAATGGGGCCCACAGTCGCCAGCCCCGCCAGAATCAAGCCCCGCCAGCCGACGGCGTCAGGCTTTTAAGCGCTGGTAATTTCAAGCTTGGCCTACTTTGCCCGCGTCCTTGCAGGGTGGTTTCCGTACATGCCCTCGCGCGTAGGCCGGTGGCGTATTGAAAGGTACCGGCGTTTGGGGCGCGCACGCGGTACACGAAGGTGCCTAACATCCCGCAGCGCGGTGCCGTACAACACCACTCGGTCATCACGCACATCGAGTCAGTCCGGTTTGCATTGCTCAGTCGGTCTCGCCGATCGGCGCTGCCAGGCGTCGCTTCTTCGTGTCTTCGCCGGTTTCAATCGTACTCCGAATCGTCGCCCTTCGATTTCCTCGGTGCTGGCGCTTCCGGCTCCGGCGGCAAGTATAACACCAGGCTCGACGCCGCCCGGAGCAAGGTCGACCACAAGCCAGCTTGCTGCACCTGATCAACGGTCGGTGGAGCGCAGCGCAAAGGCGCACCAGGAAACTCCATCGCCTACCGCGACCTTGCCTGACTGGATTGCTTTGAGGTCGAGGTAATTCATGGATGATTTCAGGCCGCTGTTGATCGGGCTTGAGGTCGGCGCCCTTGTCATAAGCCGGCTTCGCTGAGCATGTAGAACGCCGCGGCCATCGAATTTTCCATCTGCAGTTTTTGCGTACCGGCAGGCACCGCCGCACGTGGCGGCGGCCGGCCACTGCAAACTGTGCGCTTGTCGCTGAGCCATGCGGTGGCCTTGAGGGTCATGTCGCTTTGCGCGCGCTGGCCCATAGTTTCCAGGCGACCGCAGCAACAGTGCCGCCGAACAGCGAGTTGTAGCGTTTGCTCGTTGAGGCGCTTGCCGAGTTTATTCCAGCAGGCTTGCCAGGCAAACATCGTCGAGCATTTCCCGGGAGTGGACGGCGAGCAAATGCAGGTGCTCTGCGTAGTGCACCAGCGGGTTCGTAAATACAGGCCGTCGCTTGTTCCATTTATCCGACAGGGAAAGCCACGGCATCCCTTGCGGAACAGCGTGTTGGCCTGAGATCTGCTTGAGTAATTTAGCTGGCGGCGAGGTACGCGGCGCCATGTCGTTCTGGCAGGTTTGTCCTTGAGTAGCTCTCGTAGCGTTCGCGATCATCGGCTCAGGCGCCGCTCACCAAGAATCCCTACGGCTCAGGAGGTGACTGGCATAGGCGCGGTTGCGCAATTCGACAGACCTTCGCTCGGGCCGTTGGCCAGGTCGGTGAGGTAACGCGTTGAACGTTGCAACAGATCTTCCGGTACCGGCAGCCCGCGCTCCCTGGCTGATCAGGAAGTCGGTGGCATACAGGCTGGCGCACGGCGCTACGTCGCGGGTGGCCGCCACAGGCCAAAACCACCGGCCTGGTTCTGCCGCTGACGCAGCATGCCACCGCGCCGTTGAAGGCCGCTTCGGCCTCGCGCTTACCACCGCAGATCAACGCCGGCATGGCCTTGGACACCAATTGCTCGGTGCAGGCGTAAGCCGTAGTCATCCAAGGTAATGCTGAGCGCCGTTGGCGCCGAACCAGCGGCGAAGCGGCGACGCCAATTGCACATCGCGCAATCTGGCCGAACAGGTCGCGGGTCGGTTTTCAGCTCTTTGCTGGCGCTGTCGAAACGGCCCGGCCAGGGCCCCGATGTTCGCTCAATGGCCGGATCGACGTGGTTTTCCGCCACCTGGATCCGCTTGCCATCAGGCAGCACGCGACGAAGCCGCAAGTCGGGAACCGGGTTTTGCCCCAACCTTGATCTTGACTCGGCGACGCCTTCCTTGCGCGGTTGCAGGGCCAGGGTGCTGGCTGTCGCTTGCACCTGCAGGCCATTGCTGGTCGCACTTCAACTTCACGTCCCGCGCGCGTCGAGGTGCTGAACACCGGCGCTGAACGTGAACACATCACCGGCGGGAAAAAAGCCGCACGTTCTGGCGTGATCACCAGCGGCCGGCGCGCACTTCGGTAATTGGCCTCGCTGACGCCTCCACGCTGTGCTTGTCCACGGCACCGCAAACAGGTGCAGTGCCGTTGAAGCTGTCCGGAACCTGGTAATGCAACGGTTTCACCGGCCGGCAAAGTCCACCAAGCCCGACCACAGGCCCATGGCGGCTGATGTTTACGCTTGAAACGGGTTGAGATGATTGGCCAGGGCGCCTTCGGTGTCACACCGGCGACTGCCCCCTGAGCAGGCGGCTGAAATCCGGCATGATCAGGTCAAGAATCTGAACTGGTACCGACCTCCAGTGCACGCTTCTGGAGAAGAAGCCCAGCGGTCGCGCGACTGGTAGCGCGCCACTTGCAAGGAATGCCTTCATCCACCGAGTAGACCATGCGCGGCCGGGCGGTCGGCGTTGGATCTTGATATCCAGAGTCATGCCCGGCTCAATCTTCGCCGGGCCTTCGACTTTCAACGCCTGCGCCGCGCGTCGAGGTTGATGCTGACGGCACCAGCGTAGGACAGCGGCTCCGTAGACCCGACGACCCGATGTCCCGCACGAACTGCACGTTGACGTGGCATTGCACTCAAGCCCGGCAGGAACGCGGATATGTTTGCACCTGTTTGGTGCTGTCGGCCTGAACCATGCTGGGTGTAGACCTTGTCCCGTTGATTGGTGATCAACCCGGCCCGGTGTACGGCGCCGAAAATGCTGAATGCATCTCATCACCGTGGCGTAGCTGCGTTTTTCCAGCGCAGTTGCAGCTCGGCATTCGGTTCCAGGGAACGTGAGGTAATTGCCCCGACCGGCAACGCTGATCGATCTGGTTCAGCAGATTGCCGTTGCGTCCTGAGTTGCAGGGTGCAATCGCCGGGTGCCGGTGTTCAGGGTTGCTTGGGCGCCGTCCTTGGTCATCACCACCGGCGAGGCCGCTGCTGATGTTCTTGATGCGCGACTCGTATTTGTATGGTGCCGTTGGATTGCTCACCACCAGACACGAGATCGTAACGGTGTCGACTACTTCACTGGTCAGGCCGTCCTACGGCGACTGGCGTGAAGGTCTGGCGCACGGCAGCCATTGACCTAGCGGTGCGTCCTTGGCGACGAAGGACCGCGAATCCTGCTCTTCACACCAAGGTCGGCGCTTGCCGAACACCAGCAACGGCTTTGTGGGCGACGTACGACCGCCTTCGGCTTCGTACACCTGGGTCATATTGCAGGCGGTAGGTGCTGTGGCGAAGCGTTGCAGGTTCAAGGTCCGAGCACGCCTGGCCATTGTCGTCGACGGTGGTTTTCGCCAAGGTCTCGAGCTGGCTTCTTCCAGTGAGTCATTCAGGCGGAAAGCGGTAATCCGGTAACGAATCAAACGCCGCGAGCGTTGGCTCAGGGACATTTTTGCCTGTGGGGGGAAGGGAGGGGGGGGTGGGGGGAGGAGGGGGGGGGGGGGAGGGGGAGAGGGAGGGGGGGGGGAAGGAAAGGGGGGAGTGGGGGGGGAGGGGGAAAGGGGGGGGGGGGGGGGAGGGAGGGGGAGGGGGGGGGGGGGGGGGGGGGAGGGAGAGGAGAGGGGACGAGGTGGGGGGGGGGGGGGGGGGGGGGGGAAAAAAGGGGGAGTGGAGGGGGGGAGGGGGAGGAGGGGGGGAGGGGAACGGGGGAAGGGGGGGGGATGAGGAGGGGGGGAGGGGGGGGGGGAGGAAGAGGGAGGGGGAGGGGGAGGTGTGGGGGGGGGAAAAAGGGAGGAAGGGGGGGAAGGGGCGGTGACCGGGGGGGGGGGGGGGGAGGAGATGGAAGAGGGGGGAGGGGGTGGGAGTGACGCGCGGCCCGCCGCCGGAGCGCCGAACAGTGCATCGCGGTGACTTTGGCCACCATTGTCGCGGTGGGATCCGCCCAGCCCGGTGTATCGTGCAAGCTCACGGCTGACTTTCATCCGGTCCGGTTCAAAGTCGCGGACCTTGAAGCTGACGCTGCCAGAATCAGTGCGCGCTGCTTCTCGCCGATCAGTTGCAGGGTCGCGGGTAATGCCGGAGTGGCGCGACTTCGCTGCTTGGGAAATCTAAAAAGTCTCCAAAGCCGCTGGCCGACAGTTCAATTGGCTGGCGAATCACCTCAAGACCACGTGGGTCGGTGATCTGCAGCTCAACGCGCCAGGCCTTGCAAGGGCGCCTTTCGTCCCGGCTGCGCACAATCATGCCCAAGTGCGCGGTCTCGCCGGCGGTACAGGCACGGTCGGTAAACAGGTAGGCGCTGAGGCATTGAATCGCACCGTCTTTCTTCAGCCGCCTACATCAAAGCGCGACAAATCCAGCTTTGCGACTCGACGGGCAATCGGCAGGAAGGAGTTGGTCATTGCCGCGACTGACCACATACATCAACGGCGTTTTCTCAAGGCGCAATTCATAAGCTTGGCGAGTGCGCGTGACGCGTTCGGCGTGGTATGGCCGCTGGCGAACAGCGGCAAACCTGTTGCGGCCGATGATATCGACCTGGCGTCGGACACCGGCGAGCCGTTGCCCGATGACTGCCACGTACACATCGTGGTGCCATCGCTGGAGCGCTTGCGATTGATGCCCAAGTCGGTGACCACGATGAAACGCAGGTCGCTGGTGGTATTGGCCGCGAGTAGTCGAAGGTGCGATCCAGCCGGTCCGTCTGCGGGCTTAGCTTGAAGCACAAAATCCCCCGGCGGCCGCGTTGGCGTCAAGGTAGCTGCTCAGGTCGACGTTGTCGTAGACGTTTTGGACGGTCGCCAGCCGACGCGGATGGAGGCTCTGACGCTCCGCCATCCCAGTCGAAGAGTCGTTTGGCAAAATTCGGTCGGGCAAAGCTGGCCGCTGCTCTGGTCCAACCAAGTGTTGCAACTGGTTGGGCAGCAGGCGCGCGATTTCCAGCATGGGCGCCGTGGCACGCCACGGGCCATGAAAGCCCAGGCGTTTTTCGCCGGTGGGCTGACAGGGCGCCGTCGTTTTACAGTGAACTGCAGCGTGCGCGGATAAGCCGGCATGCTCACGAGAGAGCTGTCGGATTTTTCGCCAGGTAGCCGCCGATGGCTTCCAGGTTGGGCCGGTACCCGCACGTACAGGGCGCGGCACGCGGGCCTGAACTTGAAGGCGTGCAGGGTATTCAGCGGTTTCGACGCTCGACGTGGTCAAGCTTTGACCTTGGTGTGCTTGGCCTAGCAGCTTGTCGTCGATGTCTTGCGGGTTCCCAGGCGGGTACGTCTCGGCTTTTTCCGGCAGCATCCAGGCCTGGCCTTGTTGGCGATGGTCTCGTCGGCCACGGCGCTGGGAACTGCTGAACATCAACACGGCTCGGGCTCGCCGCGCTCGTTGTCGACAAAGCTGATTCGCGCCGGTAAAGGTCAGGCGATAGCGGCCGGCACGGGTGACTCGGCACCAACGGCGCCGAGCTGGCATTGCCGCGCCGACACGGGCCTTGAGGCGCCTTCATCGAGCTTGCACTGACCGGCGTGGCTTTCCACGGAGTGCCAGGGCGGCGGAAGCGAACACAAGCGTTGAGCTTGTGCTCGTCGAATGTGATTCCGGACGGTTGGGCAGTTGTTGCGTTCGCGGTAGGCCAGGCCTTTGCCGAGGTTGACCGAAGCACGCTTGCGTACGCTGTCTTCGTCTACCGGGTGGGGAAAAGTGGAAGGTCGCGACCCAGCTGTTTCGCGTCCGGGTTGCTCGGGTCTTGGTAGCAGCTCGTTTTTTGCCGTCAAGGTGGCGCGAACGGCTGGGTGGAGAATTGCTGGTGTATTGGCTGAGCGCACGCCGTCGGCCAACAGGTTCTTCTTGGCCAGGTCGAATGTGTAGTGGGCGTCGACGGGCCATCTTTTTCGCGGGGTGAACACCAGGCTGCGGTCGTCCGACAGCGCAAGGTACCCGCGATGGTCGGCTTTAAGGGTGATGCCTCGGTGACCGGCTTGCCAAAAATGGCCGCCAGCGTGCCACGGATTCGGCGAAGCGCACCTGCAAGTTATCCCACAACCGCTGCGGCTGGTGTAATCCCGTCAGGTTGGGCTTGTGGCAGCGAATAGCCACGGTGGTGGGGCTGTGGCAGGTGGGAATACCAATGCCAGCCATAGACGCCGCGGCCACCGCTAACGCAGGGCCCGTACACCGCCTGCGGCCTGAACCGCGGATACGCCGGCCTTATGGCCGACATGACCAGGCCGTTGCCGGACCTTTGCATCCACGCGGCGGTGCACTGGCCAAGCAGCTACGCGCCAGCATCGCACGCGCGGAACAGAACACTCACCACTGAGATCAAGGCCCCGAAAAAACGGGGCTGGTCGCTTTTAAGAATCAAACATGGTTGAGCATCCCTGGCAATGTGTCGCGTATCTTCACGTCTCTTTTAACATAACAAAAAGATGACGGCAAAACACGTCGTTTGCCAGGCTTGCTGTACGAGGTGAGGCGTAATCGCAAAACCGATCAAAAGACTGCCAAACAGCCATTGTTGCAGGCCCTGTTGGGCGGACGGTGGCTGCGCTGCTGCCAGCGGCGATTCTGGCAGCCGGTCCAGGCCGTAGCAACTGTCGAATGCCAGGCCGACGCCCAGAATTGCGCCGCAACGTTGCGAACTGGCCGTCAGAAGCGCCGTGTGGGTCAATGAACTGCGGCAACAACTACGGAGCAGACAGCGCGCCTTGGGTTGAGGCAGTGGTCAGCAGGCCGAAGTTGGAAGGCTCCGCCCAGGCTGCGCCGGGCCGGCCATCCCCGGTGTTCAGGTTGGCAGAGTGGGCGCAGGCCTGACGCCGATGCCACAGCAATACGCCGCACCGCCAGGCGCACCACATCGAAGGTCCAGGGGCGCGACCTTGAACAACGTCGCCAGGCCCATCCCGCCCAGCGCCACATGCGGCCCGTGCGAGCCCCAAACCGGCTGCGGTGCCAGCGCATCGCCTGCCTGGCGGGCGCCGGTTTATCAGCAGCAGGATCAGTCCGGGCCGGGCAGCAAGGTACACCACCGCCAGCGCGACAAAAACAAACCAGAGTTCTGCTCATGTGCCTGCCCTTGCGGTACGTGATTCGTAGGGAATTTTTAGAGGTAAAGGCCGGCAGGTGCTTGCGTAGTCCCAACCGGAAAGGCGTCTAGTCTTGGCACAATCTGCCACTTTTGGGACGGCGAAACAGTTTACTTATGCCAAACTGAAACTGGTGCGTTTGACGCAAGATTCTTGAGGCCTGCAACGGGACGGGCCGCTTGAGCAATGTGCAACTGGCAGACCGAGATTGGCTTGTCGGCGTCGCCTTGCTGCGGCGGGTGCCGTTGTTGGAAGAAGCCGGGGTGTTTCGCGGCTATCAGGCGAGCCTCGAATCGGGATGAAGTGGGGTTGGGCTGACGGGTGTTTGTAAGGGTCAAAGTGGAGCGGCAATAAACGACTGAACAGGCGAAGCGGTTTGCGGTTGGCGGTGGACCGCGTTGCCTCAGGTGATTTCGGCGTTTTCTGGTGTCGGGCGGAATCGGATTTTCCGCTGCAAGTGGTGGTCCGGACTTGCGGCGGGTACGAGCCGGTTCTGACCGGGAGGTTTGTTGAAGTTGCGGAGTGAGCGATATCCGCAGCAACTTCGCGATTCAGACGGTGAAGACCCCGGTGCGTTGCCGTTGGGCATCTCACGCTAGAGCGTTAACCACGCTCGCGCGTGGGAACGCTGCCTTGGACCTCCGCGTCCGCTCTTAACGTCGTGACGCGGAGCGTCACGGATGCATCCCACGCAGAGCGGTGGGACGATCAGAAACTCCTCTCCCTATCGAGCAGCTGTCAGCTTTAGGCGAGGCTGCGTAGGGCGGATCGGTCTGAGGTCGGTGGTGCGGCCCGACGCACCGCCTCGCTGGAGCTCGACAGGCTGCCTACGGGGGAAAGAAGGTTTTTCATGAGTGAGGTTTCAGGATCCACAGTAGCGTACGAGATGGAAGAAAAATCGGCGCGGCAAAGCAATGGGGGGCGGAATCCAGCCGTCCAGCAATCCCGCGTGTCCTTCGATCATGTGCCCCAATCCTTCACGCCGCGTTCGCGCTTGATCGCCGACATCAACGATCCCGCCCGCAAACCCCAGCAGGTTGATCAGCAGCGCAATCAGGAACGACTGCCAGGGATTGAACGGCGTGGTCCACCACAGGCCGCGCCGATTCAGGGATGACACAGAATCCCGCCGACAAAACCTTCACCGTCTTCGACGGCGAACAGGTTGGGCGCGAATCTTGTGTTTGCCGAACAGCTTGCCACACACGTACTGCAAGACGGTCCGACAGCTGCACCACAATCACCAGGTAGGCGATCAGCAGCCAGGTTGCGGCCTTCGTAGCCCGACGATATCCAGGGTCCAGGAGCGCCGGCAACGAAAGGACACGCCAGAACACCGCGATCATCAGCCCATTTGCACCTTCGACGCCGTTCCAAGAAGTGGTGCTGTCGCCGCCCAGTACGCAAGGATGGCAGCACAAAATACGTAACCGGATAAAGATCGAGAACAGCCCATACCAGTCGAAGTAGATCAGCAGGTATTGCAGCGGCAACGCCAGTAAACGCCGCCACCAGTGCCGGTAATACGCTGCGCCGGTGGGCGTGAGCGTGAAGGAATTCCCGCAGGGATAGAACGACGACGGCGGTAGAACAGAGGATCACGCGGCGTGCGAGCAGAAGGCCACACCGCATCACCACACATCACCCACCAGGCAATTGATGGGCGGGCGTTGAAGTGTTGTCGATCAACCGCGTTAGGTGTGCCACGGGTGCGCAGTTTGAGGATCAGGCCGATCAGCGAGGCGAGCACCAGGATCGCGCCGATCCCGCCGAACAACATCAGGGTTTGGCTATCCATGTCAGGAATGCTCCGGGGCGAGGGCGAGCAAGGCGTCGCGGGTGGCGGGGGCGAGGACAGCGCCTTGTCTTCGCTTTCTTCCTCCAGCTGCAGCGGTGCACAAAGCTGGTAGTGCACAGCAAGGGCAGCGGCAGCACGCGCCCTTGGGCATGACCCGGTTGAAGGTTGGCGATCCACACCGGGATCAGCTCGGCTTGTGGGAGACTATTGGGCCAGGTGATACAGCCCGCCTTTGAACGGCAGCAGGCGTCCTTCCAGGTTGCGTGTGCCTCGGGAAAGAATGATCAGCGAGTCTCCGTTCGCAGGGCCTGAAGCATCGGGTTGCCAGGGGGTTATCCCGGGTTGTTGCGCTCGCGGTCGATCGCACGCCATTGAACACCCGGCTGATGATGTAGCGTCGCAGTGCGCTTTTGTTCCAAGTAGTCACTGCCGGCCACCGGCGGGTGACTTTACGCAGGTTCTGCGGCAACGAGGCCTGCACAGCACACGAAGATCAGCCGTGGCTGCTGTGTGGCGTAATAGATGCGCCTGCACCGGCACGGGCGCGCAGCCAAGCCACAGGCTGCGGGCGCCGGTGACGGGGCGGGCCATGGAGGTAATTCAGGGTGGCGACCACGGGTTTCGAACATGAGGGATCCTTATCCGGCGAGGGCAGCAAAGGGCTGGCCAGGATGACGGCCACAAGTCAGCAGCAACTCTTGCGCCGCCTAGCAGTAGGCTTGCTTGCGCATCTAGTTTCATATGGCGCCGCGACGGCGTTCGGTCGCAGGGCTCGGCCCGCCGCGTTTGGCGTGATTGCAGGCAAGGGTTTGCATGGCTTTGGGTCGAAGTCGGGCCGGCGCTCTGCGTGTCGCCGGGCCAGCAAGGCGAACAGGTCCAGCGTCGAAGCCACGCCGCAGCGCCCAGTATTTTTTTTGCAGCAGCACCGAGCAGACAATTTCATCCACAGCTGAGGGTCAAGGCAGATCGGCGTGATACTGGCATCAGCAGTTGCGCGAGGCCGAACAGTACGCCGAGCAAGGTCAGGCCTGTGGATAAACTGATCCATGGAACGGCCGCGGCAGCAGCAGGCTGCGCGACGACCTGGTAATTTCCATATCAAGCGGGCATGGTTAAACCCTCCAGGGCTTCAAACGGTGAGCGGGATGCAGGAACCACACGCGACGCGTGCCTGTAGCGATATAATAGCCCACCGCTTCGTCGACATTGCCTGCGCGCCCGGTAGTAGGCAGCATGCAGCCAACAGCCGTGCACTTCTCGAGTAACCAAGGGCCTGCTCAGCAACACCAGCAATGGCCCGGCTGAGCCGCAGTCGTTCACTGGCTTGGGCGGCTTCCAGGCATGCGCGGTGGTGGGCGCCGTGAGGTCGAGGCCACCGCAAACGTAATAGGCGCGGCCCTGTGGAATTAATCGGTAAACTCGGCCGCAGAGATCGACCACCGCCTTGAATGACTTCAAGCTCGCCGCCGGTGGAATGCGCCCGAGCCAAACGTATCCACAACCTGAAATCGGCGCCTGCTGGATGTTTACGGTTGGCCACAGGCGAATTGGATTCCAGGCGGCCTTACTAGATAAGGCGCAAACACCCAGCGTACCGGCCGGAGTGAGTCGCCCGTGGGCGCGTTTCTGAAAGCCTGAGACGGCCCAACACCAGACTAATTCGCGCTTCATCAACACCGAGGAAAACTGCACGGCAAAGCAGCCACAACCAGCCCCCACCGAGAGAAAACGCGAGACCCACCGACACACCAGCGACCCGAAGCCATAGCGCAACCCCAGCCGCCAAACGCTGCCGGTCCGGGTCAGGTTGGGTGGCATTCAGCAGCGGGCTTCGGGATTTTCCAGGCGGCCACAGCCACACACAACAGCCAGCCGGCGAGGGCACCTGTGGGTAAGTCGATAGAAGTGATGTTGAAATAAGTGGTCAGTAACCGAAAGGCCGATCACAGCGCAAACCAGCCATGCACAGCCAGCGCCAAAGGCCCCTGGCTATGCCGCTGGTACAATTATCCACAGCACTACTAGCAAGGCGATGTGCAGCGATGGCGCCTGGTTGAACGGCTTGTCGAAAACCCGGCGAGTACAGGCAAGCAGCCAACCGAACCAGCCGTCCAGTCCGGCCTTTCGAAGGGTGAAGCGCACGGCCAGATCAGGAAGCAGGTGATGGCGGCGGCAAATCACCTGGGCCGTCAGCAGGCGGCAAGGCGTGTTGCTTCAAACCTCATGGGCGGGTGCTGGGCAGGCAACAGGGCAAACCTAAGGCAGGTCGATCGAACGCAGTAGGGCACCGATGGTCCAGGCCCAGAAACGGGATAATGGTTTCCCAGCCGAACACCAATGGTGCCCAACGTCGCTGCGCTGCTGGTGAACCAGCGTGCAAGCCGTAGTGCTGGAAAAACACGGCGCCAACAGCACAGCACAGCACCGCCGGTTTTTAACAGGCCTCGGTTCACGCAATGGGTCAGACTCGCGCTGTGCCAGGGACACGCTGAAAATCCCCCACTCATGCTACACGCGGGTGATCTTGCGGGAAACCGGCGGCTTCCACCAGTTGATCCATTCTGCCTGACTACGCCCGGCGCATTACCAGGCCTGGCCTGACGGTGGCTGGTGAGGGCGCGGCGATCAGTTCCCAGTTGCGGTGCCACCGCGTTGGGCCGGTGTACACCAGATACCTCCGGGTCCCAGCGGCTCGGCCCAAACCGGCGAGCGAACCGCCGACCTCGCGTATAATCCGCGAACAGTCATTACAGCCCGGACACCACCGGCCAGCGTCGCTGTGGCTGCAAGCGCTGCCAGGTCCGCCCGGTCAAAACCATCGCCTTTTGACGAACTGGGCGATATCCCCCAGGCCTTTTTTCACGAATCAGTGCGCCACCGCGCGCACCGGTTGAATGTCGCTGAGTCCCCGCAGAAGCAAGATCGGCTTCGGGCACGGCGAACCGTCCCTGCAATGGGAGGCTCCAGAATGTACGACCATGCCCGGCGGACGATGTCGACGAATGCGCACGTTCCTGCTGCTCGTCCGCGACGCTTGGCCATCGCCAGGCCAGCAGCTCTCCACGTTCAACTTTGCGTTGGCGAAATACCCGCGCATGCCGGATGGAGTTCAGGTAGTTGGTGTCGATCATCCGCCCCAGCCCGCCTTTGCCGGTGGGTGTGTTGCGGTACACGTAGTTCCAGGTGCTGCCGAGTCGAACCGGTGTCGAAACCGAGGCTTCACGCCATCCGACAGTTTGCTGCCCAGGCCCCCATGCTGGCGCGGGTCATGCGCCAGTAGAGGTCGCGCGGGAGTTGCGTGCACGGCGCGGCCAGGGATTCGATTCGGCGCAGGTTTCCAGGCCGATCTGTCGGCATCCAGCAAGGAAGGCCGGTTCCAGCGGGTGTTCGAAGTTCTGCAGGATAATAGCGCGGGCACTGCTCAAGGCCACGGCGCGGTCCAAACGTTCACTCGAGGGTGTCGTGGAAGAAGCCGGGGAGGATGTGCAGTTCTTTTTTTCAGGGCTGCCCAGGCGGTCGAAAAACTGCTGCTGGGTTTGCGGTGCACTCACAGAAGTACGAGCCGAAGAGATTCAGCAGTGGGTCGCACCTGGATTGCCTGGGCGTCCGCTACCACTCGGTCGCGCCGCTTTCGTAACAGGCCCAGCAGCACATTCACCGAATAGCTTTGGTGATCAGCGATCGCGTGTTCGTAGGACGCCACGCGCTCGGCGGTCAGGCTCAGGACTTGGCTTGACTGTAACGTTGACGAAAAATTGCCCGCGAACCTTGCGCATCAGCGCCAGGCCCGGCCGGCGAGGGCACGTAGAGCTTGACCTTGAACGCGGGCGAGGCGAGTACCAAGCGAGCGATCTTGGTGCGTAGTCCCGTGCCACCCAGTCGCCGGGATCACTGCGGGCCGACACTCTGGGCGATCAACCGCGAGGTTTCTGTCTCATGCTGTAGTGGTGCCGATATGGTCAACCGAAGGTCTGCAACGTCCCGCGCACCTGGTGGCGAGCCTCGGTTGTCCGCCGCGCGCGGCCGGGGGATTGGCCGTGGCCGCGGGCGTCCCAGGCGAAGAAGTCGAATTTCCGGCAGGTTCAGTCGTCCACCAGGTGGGCGAATACGCCGGAGCTGCTCCGTGGGCGATGGAACAGCAAAATCGCCTTGCGGGTGCAAAGACCCGCGGCGCGGTGGGCTCGGCCCAGTGACGGTAGAAATAGCTCCCCCCGTCATGGGTGCTAAGGTGTGTCTCTTGCTGTTCACGCATCGCAAAATCCCTATGCAGATAGGGCGAGGGTTTGTTGTTCTTGAGGCCTTGGCCAACAGCGTTGACCAGGGTTGTAAGGCCACAAGGCCGCGACCAGCCACATCACCTGCCTCGACGCCAACCGGCACGCGAGCCAGCCAGGTGCCACGCCGTGTGCCAGCACACGCCGAGCCAAATGCGCGATCGCTCTTGCCCATGAGGGCCGTCGTAGCGCCCCGCGAGCCCCGGACCATCGGCCGAGCAGCCCGGCGTATTCGCTGAACACCGCCAGCAGCGTCACGCAGCAATACCGGCGCCAGGCTGACCGTCGGATTGGGGGGCGACAGTGAAGGTGGGAAAAAAGGGGAAATGGGTGGGAGGGGCGAAAAGGTGGGGGCTGGAAAAGGCATCAAGGCGCAAAAACGGCAGGATGCAGCGCGCTGTCTGCGCCATCAGCGTCACACCATTCTTGAAGGTAGGCGCCGACGTCGCGACTCGCTGGCCGAATTCCGCCGAGCGATGCCGTCGATGGCATTGGAGGCCATGCGCAGGATCATCATCCACAGCGGAAATCAGCGCAAACCAGCCACACATGTTTGTGCGAAAAGCGGCAATCTAGCAATCCCACCAGCAGGGAAAATCACCCCGGCACAGCACGGTGACTGTGTTTGGCGGTGGTGGCCGTTGTCGTAGAGGCGCTGCACAGCGGGCGCAGCACGGTTCTGAGAAGCGGTTTAAGCTTGAAGACGAAAATCATGGGGATGGCCGCTTTCCTTGTCCGTAAGCCCGCGAAATAATGCTGGAGTGTGCCGATTATCAGCGGTGAAACCAGTGATGGCTACTGTTCTGGGGCTTTTCGTCACTATCTGTGGGACACCGAACAAAAATTTTCACGCTTCGGGGTTATTAGAGTAACTAAGTTTGTTTTTCTGGTGGCGCGTTTGGGTGATGCGAGTGAATCTAGACGCTGATGACGTGGCGCATTCGAAGGTTGCCGCGGTTTCAGCAAGGGTTGTTTTCATGCCCGCCGTTTAAGGCAGGCCGGCATTTGCCCTGACGGTGCTGGCGGTCGGCGCTGGATGCTGGCGCTGTTTGTTGGCGCTGTTCGCCCCGCTGTCGCATCTGGCCGGTGGTACTGGATCAACTGCGCCTCGGCGTTGCTGGTGCTGGTTGGCCGGTTGTTCAGTCGGACTTGGTGGGTCGCGGATTGGCGGGCCATGGCGCTGGAGGAGCCGGCTGTCATCGCTGATCGGCAGCCGCGCTGCCAGCAAGAAGAACCTGCTGGCTTAACCGGCAGTGTCGGTCGCGTCGGGCAATGGCTTGCTGGTGGCAGATTGGCGCGCCGTGTTCTGGCTGTGTGGGCTGGTCGTTCTGGCGCTGGTTCAGCGTGCTGGTAATTCTGGAGCCTGACCTTGCCCGCCGCTGCCAGTGGCCAGTGGCGCCAGTGGTGGGCGCGGCATATGGCCTTGGACACTTGGCATTTCGGCTCTGTGTTTGAACGGCGCAATGGCCCAGGAGAAGCACCGTCCCAATGGCCGAGCCGCGCCAACTCGCGCAGTTGAAGCCGGGTGGCGATTCAATCTCTGCTGGTGATCAAGTGCGATTTTGTCTGCTGTTCGCACCGGTGAAGAAATCCGTCTGGCCGCTTGCGCCTGGCCGTGTTGATCGGCCGCTGTTGCTGCCCTGGTGGCGCTGGATTTCTGTAAGCGGCTTGCTGGTCGCTGTTCAGTCCCGCGCCAAAGAGCGGCTTGAAAACCCGCGCCTGATGGCGCAAAGGTTTTATCGTCCGGGATGCCTGCGCTGGGGCCGCCGCGCAAACCGTTGCTCGCCTTGCAAAGCAAGCGAACGTGCACAATACCGTTTCGTGCATCGACCTGGCGACAGGAGTTGTGGCTTATACCTATCATGCGCCGGGCGTCCTGCCGGTACTGGTGGTGGTGCCCTTGGCTGTAGGTTGGTTTGCTGACCGGCGTGCATGAAGTCGCTCTGTCAAAGCCGTGGGATTTATGAACACGGCTGTTGGCAAGCCGGTGGAGTCTTCGGGCCTGGCCTGCATGCCGGTTCTGCCGGTGGCCGCTGGCTCGCGTGCTGAACGTGGAGAACGGCGTGGTTCCATGAGCTGGCCACACAGCGTTTGGCGAAGCGGCAAACACCGACGTCTGCTCCGGGCCGAGGCCCGGCGCCGTTGATCTGCCAACCGCCTCACGGGACGCCTACCGCTCATCGTGAGATGGACAAAGCCCAGTGTGAGTTACGCAGCCAGGCAGCGGCCGACGAAACAGAGCTTCCAGATCGTCATATCGGATGTGCGCTTGTGTACCCGCATCGGCTTGACGACAGGCGGGCCGCACTCGCCGCCACCTATAACAGTGCCGATGTGGCCGCACGCTCATGTCGCAGTAACCTGTGCTCCAGTGCAGCCGCCCTTGCCTCGTCCCACGAATTGCCTCGCGAACCCCCCGCTGAATTGCCTGGGTGAAGAAGCTGCACGAACCGTCTGCCGATGACATGGGGAAAGTGCGTGGCAGAGCGGTACCTGAATGACCACTCGGACATGCGGGCGTGGGAAATCCTCGCCACCGTGGTGGTACAGGCCATGTCACCCGCCTTCCGGTGGCGTGCAACGCTTACCACTATTCCGTTCAGGCCCGCACAGTGATTGGCGCCCAGGCCGCTGGATTTCCCGAGAGCGCGGCGCCTGCAGCCGAGCAAACCAACCAGGCGTTGCTGCAAGCCAGCACAGCCCGCGACTCATGGGCCCAGGCCACGGCTCACGAAGTCAGCTGCTGCGCCCAGGCAGCAAGACCTGCGCTTCAGCGCCGAACAAAAGGCCTATCAACAAAGCGGGCCGGCTTCGTGCCAATTGGAGCAGTACCTGAGCCAACTGAGCCAAGGCCTGCCCACGCCAAAATTACTTCATTCTTGATCATCGCCTGGCGCCAGTGCGCACCGACATCGAGTCTAGCGTTTCTTTACCTACCGCCGACCTGCGGTGCGCGTAAGCGTTCAATAATGGAGTTCATCTGTTGACGCTCCATTCTCACGATTCACGCGGGCCATGGTCACCACCACGGCCATCATCACCCCCATCGCGGTGATGAACAGGAGCCGCCCGTTCCCTTGGCGCGTAATGGCTGGCGGTGTGCTGTCTGTTCGCCGTCCGCGCGGCGAGCCTGGTGGCAGTGCGTTCCGGTGAAGCCAACGGTGATACACGTTTCCGCAACCCGTCGCGGTATTGCTGGAACCTGGCCTGGCTGGCGCTGGCCCGCCCGTTCGAAGCGGCGATCCCGTGGCCCTGCGCCCTGCGCACCACCTCCAGCGTTTTTGCAGGATGTGGGCACCCGTGAATGGCCTGCGAATCAATCTGCAGGCCTACTGGGGGCCTGCAGGGTGCAGGGCGGCCGACAATGCTGGGCAGCGCTTTATGCGCGCGGTGCCAGAAACCAGCCGGTGAAAGCGGCGCGCAGAGTTCGTACCTTTGTCGCTTCGGCAGGCGCTTGGCAACCAGGAGCCGGAACGCCAGTTTCGACCTGGCGCAAGCCTGGTGCCGCCACGATGCCAAGCCAGGTGCGTTTATTGGCTGATTTTGAAGCGCAACGCGCCAGCAGCTTGATCAACAAGTTGCCTCACATACCTACGGCGTGCGCCGTGGTGCAGGTGGGCGTTGAACGGCTGACCTTGCCTCGGTGACCCTCGCCGCCACCGTCGACCGCATGCGCGCCGAGCGAGACCATACGCCACTGAACGCACGGCGCGTGGGCAAGGCGTGAGGCGGCGCAGATTCGTTCGGCTGCCGAGCGTGGATGCGCGATCGCTGCAGGCCGGAGCGCCACGTGTGACAAGCCGCCGATATCGAAGCGCATCCCGGTCGAAGCCGCCGATTTATGGCCGGGCGCTACGCCCGAGGCATTTCCGCAGTTGTACCAACCTGCTGCGCTCCCTCGACACCCTGGGGCACAGTTGTCACACCGGTACCAAAATCTCCGCGCTACCGACGCTGCCGCCGTTCCGCGCTTGGTGATGGGCCGAAGGATATTTCAGCCATGAGTGAGCGGGAAAGCCTCGACAGCCCGTGACCAAGGCCGGACGCGCTGACGTTCCTGGCGCTGTATGGCGGTGACGGTGTTGGCCGCATGGCATGGGCGTTTTCCAACGTGCGGATGCGGCAAGATCGACCCGCAGAAGCCGCGCCGTGGTGTGCCTTCGGCCGCCCTGGAACGATCAGAATGCCGGGCTGCTGCTGGCCTGGGCGCGCCCGTTCGAGCAAGTGGTGCGTTGCCCCGAGCGGACGGGTTAATCGAGCGCCGGGTGGAGTAACCTGCTGCGTTCCGATGCGGCCACCCAAGCCGAACCGCGTGGCAGTTTTGGCCACCGCTTGAGCGACGCCCCTGGCCGCTCCGGCTAAGCTGCTGACCGAGCCGATGCCGGGGTGGTGCAAGCTGGAATTGCGGGTCTCTACAAGGTATCGAGCCCATATGCATTTGTGGTTGCAGGGCGACTCATGTTCTGCCCGGCGGCTGGATCGAGCTGTCACCCCGCGAGCCGCCCGTGGTCTGACCCGCTGCGCATGACCTGGACACCATGTCTGGTGGCGCGCCCGAGCTGATCGCCGCCGAGAACCTGAGGCTGCCGAACGCCGCGAACTGGCTGCGCGGTGATCTGTGTGCGAGGCATCAATCAAACGCCTGGCCGACCTGACGTCCCACCGGCCTTGGCCTGGACATGAAGTGCACCCGGGCTCGATGTGGCAATCTAGGCCTGCCGGGCCCGGCGGTCAACGCCTTCAACGCGGTGACTGACCGCCAGCCAGCAAGTCCGACAGGCCGTAGCCTCATGCCCGCACCGATCGCCGAAAACTCACCCAGACCGCAACATGATCGCCGACCGTGCTGTCCAGGTACTCACTGCCCAGGCCCAGCGACGTCTGGCAACGCCCAGGCACAAACCGCCAACCGTGCCAGCCTGGCCGCAGGGTCAAAGACCCCCGCCTGCTGCTGCGCCTGTACCGCGGGAACGGCCTGCGAAGATTCTCGGCCAGGCCGGCTTCCGTGATCCACTGGTGTGACCCTAAAGACGATTCCCGCCTGATCATTCAGGAGCCGAACATATGACCGCCCCACGCCGCCCCCGAATGCTCTCATCGGCCGAACAACGCATGGCGCCGCCCGGCAAACTGACCTGGCAATGCTCCCTTGGGCTGCTCAGCCTGGGCCTGTATGGCGCTGGCTGGCGGCCGGACCAGACCGGCGTGAGCCATACTGCTGCTGGGCGTCGCCTCGTTGCCTGGTGGCCGTGCCCCGTGATGTCGCTCGGCCTGGTACAGCCTGCGTTATCGAGCCTGCATGGCATACCGACCAACTGATCGCCCTGGGCCATCGCTCGGCGCCGTTGGGCCACGCGGCGGACCTAACTGGACCGCTGCGCTGCTGGCCGATCAATTCATGTCTTCGGCCATGTGCTGGAAAAGAGCGCAGTGTCATCGCTCCCAGGAAGCGATTCATAGCCCTAGGCAAACTGACCCGCAGCCCATGCGCGCCTGGTGCAGGCGGACGGGACCATTCGAAGTCGGAACAAACGCATCCTGAAGACCGGCGAGTATCGTCCGAAGTGCGTGCCGGGACCGGGTGCCCTGACCGATGGCGTGTGCTGTCGTGGCCAGGCAGCCTGGACACTGCGCGATCAACGGCGAATCGGTGCCGCTTGAAGGCCAGTGTTGCGTGCAGGTGTTTTGGTGGTCGCGAATCGAACTCGACGGCGCTGCTGCGTCCCTGAAGTGACCCGCACCGGGCATGAGTCTGACCGCTGGCAAAAGTCATCGCCTGATGCGAGCGCCGACGTTCCAAGCCGGCCGATCACTACCGATTGCTGAGGCGCTACGCCGGCAGTTAATATTGGTGCCTGGTGCTGTTGCTGGCGGCGGTCACCTGGTTTTGTCACATGCGCCCAGGCGATGCTCCGGTGCTGTGGCTGCATGCCGTGTGCATTGGTGTTGTCGCTCCGGCCAACGTGCAATTGCGGGCATTCGGTGCGCGCGTCACGATTCTATTCGCAGCTCCGGCAATTTTCTCGAAGAGCTTGCACGACCTGACGTCACTGGTGGTCGACAAGACCGGCACTCCCTGAACGTTGGACCCTGCGTTTGCAGTCCATCGACACCCCGCGAGCCGATCGGCAAAGTGCTGCTCAACCTGGCGGCCAGCCTCGCTCCGCCCAGCAGTCCACCCGGTCAGCAGGCGCATTGGCGGGGTTGGCCGAACTCAGGAAAATGCTGGTGCTGTCGGATATTCGCGAGCGCCAGGGCCTCGGTGTGGTCGCCGCCAGGACCGGGCCAGGGCGAAGCCGCCTCGGTCGCCGGAATTGTTTGACGATTGGCACCCGACCACGGCAGTCCCCAACCACGATGGCCCGATTGCGCGGGCTGGCGCTGAATGGGCAATGTCCTCGCCTGGCTGTTGCTGGCGGACAGCGTGAAACCTGAAGCCCGCCAGGCGTATGAAAGGAGCTGCGTGAAACTGGCCAATGGGTCGCCAACTGTTGCTGACGGGCGACCGCCAAAAGCGTGGCCGCAGCCTGGCGTGGAAAGTGGGCCATCAGCGACGTCGAAGCCCAGGCTTTGCCGGAAGACAAGCTCAACCGCGTGCTGGGGGAAATCAGGCAAGCGGCTTCCCGGCCGATGGTGGAGGCAGACGGGATCAACGATTCCCTGTGCGCTCAAGGCGGGTGTGGTCGGCGTGGCGATGGGCGTCGGGCGGGGCGGATATTCGCCTTGGCGTCGGCGATGTGGGATGCTGATCGGTAGCGACCTGCGGCGGCTTGGCCTACCTGTGGTGCGCGTGGAGTCGCCAGGTGCCGGCACAACGTTGCAGGTCAATGTGATCATCGGCCTGGGCTGGACGGTTGGCTGCATTCGTGGTGTTCGCCCGCAATCTGGCTGGCTGGCGCGCGGGAGCGATGATTGCGCGGTGTTTTGCACAACCTCAGTACGCTGGCTGGTGGCTGGGTAATTGCGGGGCGTCTGTTGCGGTTTCCAGGAAGCTCGTTATTGGAAACTCGAGGAATAAATTTTTCAACGTCTCTCGCTGTAACGCCATGGGGGGACCCTTCATCTCTAGTTGCTATGTTCTAAGAAAGAGAAGAGGGGGGAAGACTGAACAATCCGTCAGACGCGATCCAACTACCGATCATAGAGGAATACACAAGAATACAAATCCGCTGCTGCCTGGTGCCGCCCTCGGCTAATCGCCGCTGCTGCATTTGCCGCGTGTTGCCACTCAGGTGCAGGCAGCAGACGCCCAGCCATTAGCTAGGCGTCCCAAACGCCTGCAAAGGCCAGAAACGGACTGCAAAAACCAAAAGACGACGCTTGCGAAAGGCATGGGTTCTTGCAAAGGCCAGGGGCTTCGCCTGTCGATGAAGGCAAAGCGAACTGTGCGATCGAGAAAGGCGGCAAAGCGGGCGAGTAACCGCGGCCAACCGAGTGCAACCGCAGCGGCACGCCCTCCGCTGCGGACACTTTCCCTCAGGAGTTTTTTATGTCCGGCTTCCCTTCCGAGTCTGGGTTACCGGGCCTGGGTTTAAGCAGCGAGTACTTACCCGCAGATCCTGAACAATCGCCGGCCGTGGATTGGGTTCGAAGTGATCTCCGGAGAATTATCTTGGTGCAGGGCGGCCAAGGCCTGTACTACCTGTGACGCGATAGCGTAGCGCGTTAATCCAGCCCTGGTGATGCATCGGCGGTGTCCCTGTTCCATGGTGGACCCCATGCCACTCGATATCCGATCGTACCTGAAACAACTCAAGCAGCTCTCCGAAGCGCCATCCAGCCGGCGTGGGTTCCGTACACTTGTGCTGGAGCCGCAGCAAGCGCGCCGCAGTTGCAGTGACCTGCTGCGTCTGCCGCTTGCCATACACCGAAGAAAGCCGTACCGACGTCGCCCGGTCGCGTCCGGCAGGTGCAGGATGTGTTGCAGCCCTTGTCGTGCTGGAAACCGTCTCCAGCTATGTGCGCTCCCAAGGCGGAAATACGTTTACCCGAGTGGTGAATGTTCTCAACGCCCTGACTCCATCTCACCGGCTGCCAGCTGCTGGCTGGAGTGTTGAAACGTCTACGTCAGTCTCCGAATCACGGGTTCGACGCCTGGGGAATGTTCATTCGCTACCTAATGCCCGGCCCGAAGAGCAATGGCCGCCCAACTCGCACCTGCCGCGGCAACATGATTAACGGCGAAACTGACGTGATCGACACGCACGACCATAGTCCGCGTATGCGATCCGGTGTGGCGCTGTATCACGTCAGACCCTGCGAGCAAGCCTTGGACCCGTCCTCGAACCCTTGCTGGTAACGCGGATGACATTTCCGCCGTTCAGTGATTGCTCGACGAGCCTGAGCAGGCCCCGTGAGCTGGGCCGGCTCTGAGCGCGCGGTTGGACAGGAGAGAGCGTTAATGCGCCTGATCGATTGGCAGTTGGCCTCTTTGAAAAGCACATGCTGGCCGAAGATCGCTGTCCACTGCAGCAACAGCTTCAGCGCCAGCCTTTGATTGGCGGCCCGCCCTGGATGTTCGAGACGGGCCTGGCGATTTACCACAAGAACGCCTATCGACGCGACGGTTGCAGGCAGATGCTGCGCGATGACTTCAGCTGGCCGTCTGGTATGGCTGGGGAGCGATTGAGTTTGCGCAGTTGGGTTCGGCCTAGTATCCGGCCGTTACCCTCCCGGCCCAATTAAGCCTGGCGTTGGACTTCGGCCTGAGCGGTTTCCCCGGGTTTATCGTTGAACATTCTATGCTCGAGCACGGGCGCTCCGCTGGCCGGCTGGCGCGGGCTGGAATGGGCCTTCACCCTGGCCTTGATGCACGCAAGGCGAGCCGTTGACCCTGCAAGACAGTGCAACGCCTGCCAGCCTGAGATTGCCCGGGTTGCACGTGCAGCTCGCACCTTAGGTGCAGCAGGTGACGTGGATTTTAACAGCCTGGGTATCTGCGTGCAGCAAGGGCGAGTGGGATCTTTCCCGGCAGCGAGAGCTTGCGGCGTTGGCGCAGGTCTGCCTGGTCTGGCGCTCAGGAATGTTTGCCAGTACCGGAGCCTGGAAGCGGCTGAAGGCCTGGCGCGCTGACTGGCATGTCACCCGTGGCTGGAGTTTTTTTTTTTTTTTTTTTTTTTTTTTTCTTTTTTTTTCCGAACTGTGTGCCAGTGGCTAGTCACTTACCAAGAGGGGCGCGCACATTCGCAAGCGGTTACCTGGCCTGAACCAGTGGGTCCAGGAGGGTTTGCTCCAGCGGCGGGCACCAATAGAAAAGGGCTATTGTTTCGATCGCCTGCTAATTTTTTCCGTGGAATGGTCTAGCCCTCATTTCAGACGTTCGAAACAGCGGGGGACTAACCATTGCTCGCGCAACCTCCAACCGGCCTTCAGAATCTTCAGCTACCGCTGCGTCTTCGACTCTGGGACGGCCCATGAATTCAACCTGGGCCGGATCCCGCGGTCACCATTGTGGTCAAGGACCCCCATGATGGTTTCAAAGCTTACCCATACCGACACTCGATTCATTGGGCGAAGCCTTCGTCGAGGCAAACGGAGCTTGGAAAGGGCTCCATCTTCGCGAAGTGATCAGGTCGTTGACGAGCTGGAGTCAATGCCTTGGTTGATGACGACGCAGGAACCCGTCCGGTGCGCTCGATCCACGACAAGGCCACCGACGCAGCGGCTATTTCCTACCATACGACCTGTCCAACGATTCTAACCAGCTTGTGGCTGGACGTGACATGGCCTAATTCCTGCGGGTAGTTTCGAGAACCGGCAGTGAATCCCCTCGATCAAGCGCCAACAAGACAAATTCGCCAGCCTGTGCCGCAATTGCGGCTGCAGCCGGGGGAGTACTTTGCTCGATGTGGGCTGCGGTTGGGGCGGGCTTGGCCGCGCTATGGCCGCGCGGGGATATTCGGGGTCAGGTGTTTGGTATACCCTGAGCAAGAACAGCTGGAGCTGGCCCAAGAGCGGGTGAAAGCGAAGGCCTGGAGATCAGGTTGAGTTGCGCTGCTCCGACTACCGCGACTTGCCCCAGGATGCCGGTTCGACAAGGGTGAGCGTGGGATTTTTTGAACACGTTTAATCGGCGCAACGCAACGCTGGGCGGAGTACTTTGCGAGATTCCTCTACGGCGCAGTGCCGCGGGGGCGGCCTGGTGATGAAACCATGGCATTGCAACCGGAGGCCAAGCATATCGATGGCCCGGCCCGTTAGGCACGTGGGCGCCGCGTGACTTTATCGAAGCGTTATGTGTTGTTGCCGCAACGGCGTAGTTGCCCATAGGCCTGTCCGATGATGACTTGCGAGATCAGCGACGTGGGGCCTGAATGGTCGACGTCGAAAGCCTGCGCCCTGCCATTAACGCGCGCAACGGCTGGACATTGGAGCCGAGCGCCTGAAGATAACCTGGAGGCGGCGGGCAAGATGGTGCCGGACAGGCTTTGGCGCATCTGGCGCTGTACCTTGGCCGGCTGCGCTGTATGCTGTTTGCCAGGGGCTGGGAATCGAGACCTGCAGCCAGATTCTGGCGGTGAACCCCCTGCCGATGGTAGCCATGAGCTGCCGTGGACGCGGATGACCTGTACCAAGTAGCATGTAACGGATCTAAATGTTGGGGAGCGGCTGTGTTGGGAGGCGGGCTTGCCTCGCGAAGTGCGTTGTAATCAGAAACAGCATTCAGTGACTGACACCGCCGCTTTCGCGAGCAAGCCCGCTTCCCACATTGGGTTTGTGGCAAGCCTTTACAAAAATTGGGGAAATAAGCCTGCGCGACGCGCAATGCCACATGTTTGTTGCAGGCGGTGGGTCTGGCTGGTTTTTTCTTCCTGGCTGGATTTCAATGGCCAGGGGCGAAAGTTTCCATGCAAGCCATTTGCCTCTACCGTGGCTGGCGCAGGTCTCATCCCGGTCAGCAAGCTCACTTCGCAATCAGCCGAAATATGATACCGGATTATCCAGGTGTTCGCACTGCGGGCGATGGCGGCTGATTTAACCTGTCTCAACCAACAGGCACTTCTGATGCAGGAACCCGGCGTGTAGCGGAAAGCCCGCACGCCCGCCGCGCCACCGCTTTACGATCGCATACAGGCTGGAGTCGGCGTAGACGGATGCGGTGGTCCGGTTCGTGACGGGGCAGCAGGCAGGCGCACGGTCTGACACTGCGCAAATACCGCCGACCTCAACGCCGCAAACACCGCCCTCATCAGGATGAAATACGGGCTGGTGATCCCACACCCGCTCGGTCGCGCGCATGAGCGGCCTCGACGAAAAACAGCGAGCAGTTTCGTAGGATCCGCCGGGCCCTGGGCGAGTAATTGGCAGAGCACGCCGTCGTTCCGGGTAGGTAATCCGGCAGCAGGGCAGCGGCGGCAACTCACGCGCGGCCCAGAACCAGTCTTTCGGCAAAAGTGATTCCTGCGACAGCACGCAACTACCTGTGGGCCGCTGAACTTGCACATGGATTGTCACGCCACGGTGCAGAGGTGGTTTTCTTGCCCAGGTTGCATTCATCGCCGACGTTTATGCCCCGCCGACAAACCGCGGTAATGCCGTCGACCACCACGACATCTTGGTCGGTGGGTTGCGGAAGTTGACCTGGAAGCGAGTTGAGCCCAGCCGCTACGCGTGCAGATAGCCTTGCACCTGCACCCCGGCGTCCCGCAGTGATTGGACATAACGGTGGGTGGGCAGTGGGTGGGCGATGGCTACTCGCGCGTCGGGCGGGATGGTTTGGTTCAGCGTGTTTGTGTTGCGTATGGTTCATGCTCCGGTTCTGTGTGCTGTGGCGTGTCTGACGTGGTGGCCGATCAGTTGTAGATCGGTCCATACAAGACGCAGAAATCGACACGCCTTCCGCGGGCCTTTTCCTGAGCAGGGTGGTGGCAGTTGCGGGCCGAGCTCGTCGTCATGAATGATGAAGAACTGGATACAGCACGGCGGTTTTTGCGAGCGGATGCGCCTCGAAAATCGGCGGCTGAAGGTGGCCCGTCGCATTGGTCGATAGACAGCCGCACTTGTTGTGGTCGCCAGGCAGGGCATGCCGCCCCAGGCTTAGGCATGGCCGTAGCGAAACGTAGGCTGGGAGTTGCGCGCGGCCAAACGCCGTCTTCAACCCATGGGCGCTGCAGTTCTAGCTCGGTGATCGCTTTTGTGTCATTTTGGTTGCCCTGGCGCCGGCGGCCTTGAATGAAGGCGTCGAGTTGCTCCGGCCAATAGATCAAGGTAGGGATCTATCAGCGTCGAGGTAGGGGATGAAACATCAGCGACAACGCCCGGGAATGCGAGACCTTGGGCGTGTCCTGACGGTCAGCACGCTGGATGGCGGCGAGGGTGCCCTGAAGAAAATGCAGGGTGGCAATGGAAATAGGCGAGCAGTGCGGGCCAAAGAAATCCATGGACACGGTACTAGCCTGACGAACAATCTACAGACCATGTCGGCCGAATGTCGCTATTCTCCATTTGCTGTGCAAGCACTGGCGCTTTTTGCGGCTGGTCTAACGCCGACAATCTGCCCAGTGAGGTTACCCGATGAATGCTCGCTGCTTGTTGGCCATGTTGTTGGTTTAACGCTGCCCGTGGCGGCGCAAGCGCAGATGCTGGCGCCGGGCTTGGGACTGACCACCCAGCAACAATGAAGGTCGATAACCAGGCTGCCGGACTTGTCGCTGTATCCTCCGTCAGCTCAAGCAACAAGATGACCCCGAATCAACGCGCGATCTTGAGAGCAAGGCATCACCATGGCCGGCAAAGGCGTCCAGGTGTGCCTGACTCGCAGCCCAGTGTGGCGTCCGATTCCATCGCCGTTGACGGACCCGCAAATCCGGGTTGCAAACGAGCAGGTGACGGACAAGACCGGCAACACAGTGG
>ONZH01002004.1:0-16728 GCA_900303285.1 Rhinella marina
AGGTCCACCTACAGGCCCCTATCTCCAAACAATTTTTCCGGAGGTCCACCTACAGGCCCTCTCTCCAATTCCAGTTTCCAGTTTATTTGCGCAAACTGCGTAAATTTTATTTTTGGATAGTTTGAAAAATAATATTACCTGGGTATCTATATTGCCCAACATTGGATACGGTAGCAAGTAGAAGACCAAACACATGCTGCCCACAGGGTTCCGCAAATTCCTGGTCCACAATGTCAAGGAGCTCGAGGTTCTGTTGATGAGCAACAAGTCCTTCTGTGCTGAAATTGCCCACAACGTCTCCATCTAAGGACCTAAAGACTATTGTGGAGAGAGCGGCACAGCTCGCCATCAAAGTGACGAACCCCAACGCCAGACTGCGCAGAGAAGATAACTAATAAATATCTCTGTGGTTATTTGTGCTAAATAAAAGTTAAATAAACACAAAAAAAATTGATCTGTTCCTGTGCCTGATCCACCCAAGTTAAATCTGTCCCATCATGAGAAAGTCCCCCCAAGGAGTCCCCACTGTAACTTGCTTCACATACAACTACCTCACCCCCCGACACCTGGGTCTCGCCATTGTCCACCACCTCCTCAGACAACACTGGTAAATCCACACTGTCAGCACACGGAAACAGCAAAAGGTCTTGCAAATTGGGGCAGAGAATGTTGTGGGCTAGCACATCAGAGAAGGGGTGACTATGGGGTTCCAGGGAGTACGTGACCACATGCAATCTCCATCTAAAAAGTCATGCCACACTTGATCAATCTCATAATTTACGACTGTACCGGTTGATGCTAAATTTTTAAGTTGGGGTCCTGTGTCGTCATTCTAACTCCATCCGGCTGTTGTCACCACCACACACGCTAGTCCAGGGGGCACTCCTCTGGCTCTTCCAGCTCAACCTCCTTCCCCCCATCTGCCCCCCCACCTACAGGCCCTCTCTCCAAACAATTTACGTCTTTGTCCTATCTTTCTCTCTCTCCAAACCATTTTTCCGAATAGCTGCCATATACGGTTTTAAACTGAGTAGTATACATAGAAGACATACCACACTTGATCAATCTCATAATTTACGACTGTACCGGTTGATGCTAATTTTTTAAGTTGGGGTCCTGCGTCGTCATTCTAAATACATCCGGCTGTTATCACCACCACACACGCTAGCCCAGGGGGCACTCCTCTGGCTCTTCCAGCGAAAGCTTCCCCCCAGCCTGCCCCCCACCTACAGGCCCTCTCTTCAAACTATTTACCCGGATAGGGGACATATTAGATATTGTACTGATGTTTTTTGTTTTTCTTCTTTTAATTGCCTCCTGACCTGTGATAGGCAGAGCATGGACACGTCCCCTTAGCTGCAGTGGGAAAGACACAAAGACACTCCCCTGGCCAGAGCAAGCTCTTTTTCCGTTTTCCGTGGTCGAAAAATCCATGAAATATTGGGTCCCAAGATAGGGGACGTATACGGTATTAAACTGAGAAGAATCGATACCATACCGGTTGAAGCAACAGTTTTTCCAAATCCATTCCGGCTGTTGTCACCACCACACATGCTAGCCCAGGGGGCACTCCTCTGGCTCTTCCAGTGAAACCTCCTTCCCCCCCACCTACAGGCCCTCTCTCCAAACAATTTACGCGGGTAGGGGACGTATTAGATATTGTACAGATTTTTTTTTTAGATCTTCTTTTAATTGCCTCCTGCGATAGACGGGAATCGAACCCAGGTCAACTGCTTGGGAAGCAGCTATGCTCACCACTTTACCACCAACAGCCACAGCAACTGATAAGAACAGATACTAAACTTGATGTCAGCTGCAGTGCCAGCATGAGCAGTGGTGTCACCTGCAGGCGGTGATGGACCTTCGTTGCACCTAGTTGGGTGCTTCCCTAACATGTGATGGGTATTTGCCTCGCCTTTCTTGGTCTGGGTGAGCACAATTGCCATGAGGGTAACCACCAAGCTGTTGCCTGAGAATTTGGGGTAATGGTGGGATTAGGCAGCCTCAGAGGCATCCATGCATGCTGCCCCTGCTGTTTCCTGTCCATTTCCGTGGTGTTTCCATCATTTTCTGAGGTTTCCAGGTTTTCACCCAGCCTTCCCTAGGCAGAGCCTTGGTCCCCTGCAAAAAATGCTTGAGTCTCCCATTGACTTCAATGGGGTTCGTTATTCGAAACGAGCACCCGAGCATCGGGAAAAGTTCGACTCGAATAACGAGCACCCGAGCATTTTAGTGCTCGCTCATCTCTGATTGTAATCAATATAATCAAAGTTCCATATCTTCAACACAAGCAGGATATATCTAGCTCAGAAGCATATTATAAAAGGAAATCCCTTGGGACTTAGATGATAGAGCATCAAGTATAACTGCATGACTTTATATGATGTTCTAACCTTTATTTGCGATCTCATGCGGCAATATTTCACGAGTTTTTAGCATTGTTTTATGTGATCTTGCATTAGAGATATTTTTATAGAGAGACCACGAGCTGGTCTACTATATGTCTATTGTCTAGTATGTTCAATGTTCAATATTTTACATATATGTTGATGGAATAAATACCACTGCTAGTTTCCAGATATTGAGTGCGTGCTCCTCTCTTTTTGATATAATAATTTTTCCCTTTTTCTGGACCTGGTAGGCTGGTCCTGGAGCAGAGCACCATTCCATTATTAGTTTGAGTGAGCACCAAATTGTATATTTTGGACTGTATAATATATGACAGAGAGAAAAAACGTATATTTTCTACACTCCGGCTAGTGTGCAGCACACGACAGATTTTTTCACTGCACTGTACAATATATAACTGAGAGACAAAACGTATATTTTCTTCACCCCGGCTAGTGTGCAGAACACGACAGAATGTTTCACTGCACTGTATAATATATAACTGAGAGAAAAAACATATATTTTCTACACTCTGGCTAGTGTGCAGCACACGACAGAATTTTTCACTGCACTGTATAATATATAACTGAGTGAAAAAACGTATATTTTCTACACTCCGACTAGTGTGCAGCACACGACAGATTTTTTCACTGCACTGTATAATATATGACAGAGAGAAAAAGCTTATATTTTCTACACTCCGGCTAGTGTGCAGCATACGACAGATTTTTTGACTGCACTGTATAATATATAACTGAGAGACAAAACGTATATTTTCTTCACCCCGGCTAGTGTGCAGAACACGACAGAATGTTTCACTGCACTGTATAATATATAACTGGGAGAAAAAACGTATATTTTCTACACTCCGACTAGTGTGCAGCACACGACAGAATTTTGCACTGCACTGTATAATATATAACTGAGAGGAAAAAAGTATATTTTCTACACTCCGGCTAGGGTGCAGCACACAACAGAATTTTGCACTGCACTGTAGTATATATGACTGAGAGGAAAAACATATATTTTCTACACTACGGCTAGTGTGCAGCACACGACAGAATTTTTCACTGCACTGTATAATATATAACTGAGAGACAAAACGTATATTTTCTACACTCCGGGTAGTGTGCAGCACATGACAGAATTTTTCACTGCACTGTATAATGTATAACTGGGAGAAAAAACGTATATTTTCTACACTCCGACTAGTGTGCAGCACACAAATGAATTTTGCACTGCACTGTATAATGTATAACTGAGAGGAAAAACGTATATTTTCTACACTCCGGCTAGTGTGCAGCACACGACACAATTTCACACTGCACTGTAGTATATATGACTGAGAGGAAAAACGTAGTTTTTAGACGGCTGCTATTGCACCGCAAACCACTCAATTTTTCACTGCACTGTAGGATATATAAATGATATTTGCAAAATTTTTCACATTTTCTGTTAATTTAGGATTTTTTATAAATAAAAATAAAACATATCAACTAAAATGTATCACTAATGTGAAGTACAATGTGTCGCGAGAAAACAGTCTCAGAATGGCCTGGATAAGTAATAGCATTCCACAGTTATCATATAAAGTGAAACATGTCAGATTTGCAAACATAGACAGGGGATTTAAGGTGAAAGGTCGCTCAGTACTTAAGGGGTAAACATTGAAAGGTCAAAACTGAAAACAATTAGCTTATCAATAGGAACATAATGTAGATACTAAACTTTTAGGGTGTCATTTACTAACCAGAAATATACCTACAGTGGGGAAAGTAAGTATTTGATACACTGGAGATTTTGCAAGTTTTCCCACCTTCAAAGAATGGAGACTTCTCTAATTTTTATCATAGGAGCACTTCAACTGTGTGAGACAGAATCTAAAATACAATCCAGAAAATCACATTGTAAATAATCTAAATAATTAATTTGTATACAATAGAAAAACAGAACGTAATACTTTGTACAGAAACCTTTGCTTGCAGTTACAGAGGTCAGACGTTTACTGTTGTTCTTGACCAACTTTCAGGTTTCAGGACTGTTACTGGGCTACATTGAGTTTCAGCTCCCTCCAAAGATTTTTGATGGGGTTCAGGTTTGGAGACTGGCTAGGCCACACCAGAACCTTGAAATGCGTCTTACGGAGCCACTCCTTAGTTGCCCTTCCTGTGTATTTTGGTTCATTCACATGCTGGAAGACCCATCCATGACCCATCTTCAATGCTCTTACTGAGGGAAGGAGGTTGTTAGCCAAAATCTCACAATACATGTCCCCATCCATCCTCCCTTCAATACAGAGGAGTTGTCCTGTCCCCTTTGCAGAAAAGCATCACGAAAGTATGATATTTCCACCCCTATGCTTCATGGTTGGGACCGTATTTTTGGGGTTGTACTCATCCTTCTTCCTCTAAACATGGCCTCCACTAGATCAGCTAGATGGTCATTGGCAAACTTCAAACGGGCCTGGCATGAGCTGGGGACCTAGTGTGTTACTAATCTAATCTTTGACACTGTGGTCCTAGCTCTATTCAAGTCATTGACCAAGTCTTCCCATGTAGTTCTGGGCTGATTCCTGACCTTTCTCAGAATCATCCTTATCCCACGAGACAAGATCTTGCATGCAGCCCCAGACTGAGGAAGATTGATAGTCATCTTGTGCTTCTTCAATTTTGCAATAATTGTGCCAACAGTTGTTGCCATCTCACCAAGCTGCTTGCCTATTGTCATGTACCCCATCCCAGCCTTGTGCAGGTTTAAAATTTTGTCCCTGATGTCCTTAGACAGCTGTTTGGTTTTGGCCATGGTAGAGAGGTTGGAGTTGATTGAGAGTGTAGAGTGTCTTTTGGTGCAATTGATATAGGTACAATTGATATAAGTAATGTTAAAAAACAAAAAAACAAATCTGTGAAAGCCAGAATACTTGCTGGTCGGTAGATGATACTTATTTCATGCAATAAAATGTAAATTCATTATTTAAAAATCATACAATGTCATTTTCTGGATTTTTTTTTAAAGATTCTGTTTCTCACTGGTGAAGTGTACCTACAATAAAAATTATAGACCTCTCCATTCTTTGTAGGTGGGAAAACTTGCAAAATCTGTGTGTCATTGCAGAGAGAAAGTCAATGCAGCTGACAGAAGTTGATTTTTACCTTCATTTTTTCAATCCCCATTGGCTGCGGAGTGGAAGGGGTCGTGACCTGACCGGGTTGGGAGCGTGGTTTAGCGGGACCTTGGGGTGGTTTGTTTTAAGTCCTTCTTTTGAGGGTGGGCTGAATTACAGGTCGATGCCATGATAATTTATGAGGACACGCAATGGGTAGCAGTGGAAAAAAACATCTTTTATTACTACTGAACGGTCGTAGTCTAAAATTAGTCTATTTCATTTATTTCATTTAATGTTTCTATGTGTCATTGCAGAGAGAGAGTCAATGCAGCGAACAGAAGTTGACATTTACCTTCATTTTTTCAATCCCCATTGGCTGCGGAGTAGGAGGGGGCGTGGCCTGACCACATCAGGGGTGTGGCTTAGTGAGACCTGTGGCGGGGGTTTTAAGTCCTTCTTTAGGGACCAGCTTGAATTACAGGTCGATGCCATGGTAATTTATGAGGACACGCAATGTGTGGCAGTAGAAGAAAACATATTTTATTACTACTGAACAGTCTTAGTCTAAAATTAGTCTAAAATATAAGTTATATTTATGGTAACCGGAATACCCATTTAACAGTGTCATTCACAACGCTCTGCCCCTTCAAAGAAGTGAATAGAAATGGCTGAGCTCTTCAGCTGGCTGCTAATTACTAGGGCTAGGCTGTTATGGAAACCTGTGTGCATCTGGAGAAAATGGCAGTTGGAATTGAAGTGAAATGCTCCCAGACTAATATTGGCTAATGGAGATCATATTTTGGGAATATCTCAGGAACGGTATGTCCTAGAGAGCTGAGACCTGGTCTAAAACCTTCCCGGACACCAGATGTACCTGTGTGCCGAATTTGGTGAAAATCGGTCAAGTAGTTTGGTCGCGCATAGAGAACAGACAGAGAGATGGACAGACAGACAGACAGAAACTAATTTTTATAATATTAAGAGACTAGCAGAAGGACCCGGTTTTGCACAGGTATATTTCATCTATTTTATTTAATATATGTTTGTGTCGTTAAAAGATATCGACAGTATCGCCAATAACTGTGACCTCTACAGCACCCCGCCCCCTTAACAGTGAATTCCACATCTCCCTATATTAGTGACTTCTACAGTACCCTGCCCCTTAACAGTGAACGCCACAGCCCCCTACCCCTTAACACTGACCCCCCACAGTGCCCTGCCTCCTTCAAATAGGACCTCCATAGCAGCCCATCCACTTATCTTTGACCTTCACAGCAGCCCGTCCCTTTAACAGTGAGTTTCAAAGCACCCCACTCCCTTGAAAGTGACCTCCTAAGGGGTCACCGCCTAAACACTGCCCTCCATAGGGGACATATCCTTATCTGTGACCTCCACTGTTCCTTGCCCCTTTAACAGAGACCTCCACAGCACCCGTCCCTTAAACAGTGACTGTCACAGTACCCCATTCCCATAACAGTAACCTCCACAGTACCACCACGCTCCCTTAACAGTGACCTCAGAGTACCCTGCTACCGTAACATTAACCTCCACAACAGCTGCCCCTTTAATTGGGGCCCCTACCCCCTTAACAGTGGCCTCCACAGTGATTGCCCCTTTAACAGTGATCTTCACAGCGGCCTGCCCCCTTAACAGTAACGTCCACAGTGAATGCCCTTTAACAGTGACCTCCACAGAAGCAGCCCCTTGCAGAGTGGCCCCTGCCCCCTTAACAGTGACCTCCACAGCGCCCTGCCCCTGTGGAGGTCACAAAGTGGGTAGCAGTGGAAGAAAACATATTTTATTACTACTGAACTGTACATATATGAAATTTACATTATATTAGGTAATGATTGATGATGAATTAGTCTAAAACATAAGTTATATTTATGGTAACCAGAATACCCCTTTAACAGTGTCATCCACAGTGCTCTGCCCCTTTAAAGCAGTAAAGAGAAATGGCTGGGTTGTTATGGAAACCTGCACTAAACCTATGTGTGTCTGTGGAGAGTATGGCAGTTGGGATTTGAAGAGAAAGGCTCCCAAGCTAATATTGGCTAATGCAGGTCATATTTTAGGAATATCTCAGGAACGGTAGTCAATGCAGCTGACAGAAGTTGATTTTTACCTTCATTTTTTCAATCTCCATTGTCTGCGGAGTGGGAGGGGGCGTGACTTGACTGGGTCGGTGGCGTGGTTTAGCGGGACCTTGGGGGGGAGGTGTTTTTAAGTCCTTCTTTTGAGGATGGCTTGAATTAAAGGTCAATACCATGGTAATTTATGAGGAAACACTGGGTAGCAGTGGAAGAAAACATTGCTTTGCACTGGTATATTTAATCTATTTCATTTAGTTTCAGAGAGAAAGTCATCCTCCCTCCCACCCCTGCAGCTGACAGAAGTTGATTTTTACCTTCATTTTTTCAATATCCATTGGCTGCGGAGTGGGAGGGGGCATGACCTGACTGGGTCAGGAGCGTGGCTTAGCGAGACCTGGAGCGGGAGTTTTAAGTCTTTGAAGGGTGGCCTGAATTACAGGTTGATGCCATAGTAATTTATGAGGAAAGACAGTCGGTAGCAGTGGAAGAAACATTTTTTATTACTACTGAACTGTCTTAGTCTTAAATTAGTCTTAAACATAAGTTATATTTATGGTAACTTGAATACCCTATTAACAGTGTCATCCACAGCGCTCTGCCCCTTTAAAGCAGTGAATAGAAATGGCTGCCCTCCCTGTGTGTGTCTGTGCAGAGAATGACAGTAGAGGTTTGAAAGCAAAGCTCCCAGGCTAATATTGGCTATGCAGGTCATATTTTGGGAATATATCAGGAACGGTATGTTCTAGAGAGCTGAGACCTGGTCTAAAACCTTCCCGGACACCTGATGTACCTGTGTGCCGAATTTGGTGAAAATCGGTCCAGTAGTTTGGTCAGACAGAAACTCATTTTTTATAATATTAAGATATATATCTATATCTATATCTATATCTATATCTATATCTATATATATATATATATATATATATATATATATATATATATATTTACATTGTTGCATAGTTAATACGATTGAAAAAAGACAGTCCATCAAGTTCAACCAAAGGATAAGTGGGGAAGTGAATCCCAGAAGCAAATGAGACTCAGATTTTTATACGTTTTTATATAAAGTTCTTAATCAGATTCCTGTGTTTTAATCACACAAGCAGGTTTAACAGCTCAGCAAACAACTTCACCTGTCAATCAGTCCAGCAGCACATACTGGGTGGAAAATACCTTTCCCTGCACACCAGATCTTTTAATGTGTCACATAATCCACCCTCTTTGTTCAACCTTGAGGGGGTGAACACTCACCAAACAGTGCACCCGGGACATAACATCTGTGTTTCCTTGTAACCAGCCTGCTCTGTGCTTCACCGTGAACTTGAAATTCTGCAATGACAAGAACCATCTGGTGACCCAAGCATTCCTCTCTTTGGCCTGGCTCTTCCCCTTAAGAGGGGAGTGGTGTGTCACCAGGCGTAACTTCCTCCCCAACAGATAATAGCATAGAGACTCGAGTGTCTATTTGATGGCCAAGCACTCTCTTTCCACTATGCTGTTAGGAGTCTTGGCTGGGTTGAGCTTGCAGCTCGGGAAAACAACAAGGTGTTCCTCCCCTTTGATTTCCTGAGATAGTTCAGCTCCGAGGCCTACTTTAGAGGCATCCATCTGTACCACAAACTCCCTCTTGAAGTTGTGCATCACCAAAGTCGGTGACTGGCACAACTTTGAAAAAGCTTCTTCCACCTGGTCATTCCAGCGAACCATCATTTACTTCCGTCACTTCAAAAGCCCTGTCAATGGTGCCGCTAAAGTAGCAAAATAACATACTAGGATAGTAACATAGTTTATAAGGACGAAAAAAGACATCTGTCCATCCAGTTCGACCTGTTATCCTGCAAGTTGATCCAGAGGAAGGCAAAAAACCCCTGTGAGATAGAAGCCAATATTCCTCACTTTAGGGGAAAAAAATTCCTTCCTGACTCCAATCAGGCAATCAGAATTACTCCCTGGATCAACAACAAACAACAAAGTGGGCAACAAACCTCATGTAATACCCCACCATCCTTAGGAACGACTTTATTGTAGTCTACCACTTGCTCATCCGGTAAATCAAAGTAAACCTGTTGGGGTCCTGATGCCAGGAATGGAGTGATGACTTCAGCCCACTGGTCTCGAGGTAGACTCTCCCTCAGGGCCACCATATCGGATACTGCCAAGTAGGTCTCGACATCCTCCGTTGGAGCCATTTTGGGGGATCGACGTGCGGACTGCTTTCCTGGCATTATGGACCCCCTTCAATGCGCCTGCCGTTTGTAAGGCCATCACATCTTGCAGCAGCAGGTGGTTCATTTCTTGCTGTCGCTGATTAGCCTTCTCCTTTTGCTGAAATCCTGGACCGGCATCTCAGATCCAGTCCAGTGCTTGACCTCACCTGGCTGTCAAGTTCAGCAGCACATACTGGGAGGAAAATACCTTCCCCTCCACACTAGACCTTTTATTGTGTCACAATACACACACACTCAGAAACAAAAAAACGACAATGGTCACTGAAATAACTTGAAACTGACAAAAAGTAATCATAAATACAAATTTACAGAAAATCAGACATTATTTTTGAATGGTGGTTCAACAAAATAATTTTAAAAACGAACTAATGAAACTGGCCTGGACAAAAATGGTACCCTTAGAAAAGATTGAAAATAATTTGACCATAGAGACTGTTAAACTAAGCTGTGTCCTGTAATTAGCATCACAGGTGTATTTAAACTTGTAATCAGTCAGTGTGCCTATGAAAAATAATCACTGTGCTGTTTGATATCATGGTGTGTACCAAAGTGAACATGAACCAAAAAAGCTAAGGAGATATCAGGAGATTAGAAAAGAAAAAATATAGTTAAACAAGTTCAAGGTAAAGGCAATAGGACCATCTCCAAACACTCCAAACAGCTTGATGTTCCTGTTACTACAGTTGCACATATGATTTAGAAGTTTAAAGCCTACGGGACTTTGAGGGGTGTCCTTTCCAAAATAGGGTCACTGTTTGGTTGTTTCCATTGTAGAAGTAACTCTTCAAATGCGACATTGCACCATGTCTGCAAAATCTGCCCTCTATAAACCATATGGCACTTCTTCACTTCTGAGCCCTGCAGAGTACCTATATATCAGTTTACGACCACTTATGGGCTGTTGCTGTTTTCATTTAAAAATGCATAACAAATTGTGGGATGTTTATGACCATAAGTAGGATGTTTCTGTAAAGTGCAGAATCGGTGTAATAAATATTGAGATTTGTTTTGCTGTTAACCCTTCCTTTGTTACAAAAAAAATTATCAATATGGAAAATCTGCATAAAAAGGACTTTTTTCCCTCCGTTTTGCTTACATTTCTGTGGAACACCTAAAGGGTTAAATCAGTTTTTAATAAATTGAGCAATATTGCAGTAGTATTTATGGGTGGTTTCAATCATGTAAGCCCCTCAAAGTCTTTTCAAAAGGGAATTGGTCCTTAAAAAGCTGGAAAATTTTCTTGAAAATTTGAAAAATTGCTTTGAAGATTTTTTTAGCCAACATACTAACAGAAAAAAGGACATTTTCAAAATGATTTCTACATAAAGTATACCTATGGTAAATGTTAATTAATAACAATTATGTGAGGTATCATTTAAACACCAAAAAACTCTTGAACTTTGAAAACTATGACTTTTTCCGCATTTTCTGTAAATTTAGGATTTTTTTTTTATATAAATGAAGGTAAAATATAGTGAGCCAAATTTACTACTAACACAAAGTACAATGTGTCATGATAAAGCATTTTCAGAATCGGTTAGATAAGTATAAGCATTCCAAAGTTATTATCACATAAAGTGGCATTTGACATATTTGCAAACTTAAAGGGAACCTGTCATCTCCGAAACACCCCCTAAACTACAGTAAGCGGTGTATAATGTAAGTGACATTGAGTCCGGTTAAGTAATTTTTATCTTCATACTCACTTCCATTCTGATGTTGTGCTCTCACAAACCAGCAGTAAAATGCACTCAGTGGACTCCAGTGCCCACTCACATAATGGAGAGGACTCAAAGAAGAGTCCTCTAAATGCATTTTACTGCTGGTTTGTGGGAGCACAGCGTCGGAATGGAAGTGAGTATGAAGATAAAAATTACTTAACCGGACTCAATGTCACTTACATTATACACCGCTTACTCTAGTTTAGGGGGTGTTTCGGAGATGACAGGTTACCTTTAAGTTCCGCCCATAGCAGAAAATAGGCTGTGTCCTGATGAGTTAAATCATTTAAAGAGAAAATGTCAAAATGAAAATGCAATCCAATCTGCATGTAGAATTGGATGTTAAAAGTGAGACATTTACCATTTCATGAAAAAAAAATAACTCATTTAAAACTTGATGGCAGCAATTGAATACATTGAGAAACATTTTTCTAAAATTGTATAATTTTTAGATGTAATTTTTAACAGATTTGTGAACCTCTGCTAATTTTTTCTTCTGAAGGACTCTGACTCTCTAACTTGCTCTTTACGTAGTCAAATGACTTAGCTGAAAAATGTTTCTCTAGCTGTTTATTAGTACCACATACTTTTCCAGCTTTTTGTGACCTGTCTCAACTTTTTTAAGATATGTTGCTACCACCAATTTCTAAATTAGTTATTTTTTTTCAAGAAAGAAAAATGTCTTACTTTCAACATCTAATATGTGTGTTGTGACCTATTGTGAATACGCAACTTACAAATCACTGCATTCTGTTTTTATTTACATTTATTTACATTTTACACAGCATGCTAACTTTTTTTTAGAATTGGTATCGTAAAAAGTTAGCACAACCTTTTTGTTTCTATGGTAATTAAGAAGGCAGTTTAAGCCTGGTGCTGCTAACAAGTGCACTTGATTATTTGGAAGCAGTTCCAATCTAAATTAAGACAAAAATGTTGGCAGGTTGGTCTGCAATTTGTATTTGGTAACACCATGCCAATGAGAAAAGACATCTGCACTCATTTATTATTAGAAATTCTAGTTGCTTATCAGCATTAAAGGGTTCATATAGACATTCAAACAAATTCGCCAAGGAAGCAATATGTATTAAAAAAGTAAATATGACCTACGACTTATACCATATTTGAAAGCAAACTTTTGCGGGAATTGTTTTCAATATGCATTGCTAAGCTTTTTTATTTTTTAGAACTTTTTTTTTTCAATTCAAATGTTTTATTGAGTTTTTCAGGAATTTTTCTAAACATGTATAATGACATATAAAGCCATTGAATAAAGCATTTCGTAACAAACCAAAGAAACGTATCCTACATGTCTTTTTTGGGAGGAAAACTGGAAAATTGTATACATGTGAAAAATTAAGCATTAGACATAGTAAGAACCAAAAGTGATTACAACATAGACAGCAAGTATGACCAAATAAAGTACAAGTACAGTACTAACATAATGGTCGGCGTTTGCCAACCCATAAGTAACCGATCAACAAAAGCAGGCAAGCAAAAGGGAAAAAAAAAAAAAAAAAGGGGGGGGGGACAGAGGGTGGTGGGGGGAAGGAGTGAACAGGAGGGCAAGGGAAGACAAAAATAGCTGGGGAGAAAGGTAGGTATGAGGAACCGGAGACTATATGTTCATATGTTTTGATATGCGCTTGAGGAGCGGAAAGAATCCCAAGGACCCCATACTTTCAGAAAGTGATCCAACTCCAGAGGGTTATGAATGATCAATTCTTCCATTCTCTGATGTAACAACCTCCTCAAACCATTCCTCCACAGTAGGTGGGGTCGTTCCCTTCCAGTGGCGAGGGATCACTTTCTTAGCCGCCTGAATAAGATACTTGAGGAGAGATTTTTTGTATGCAGGAATATTCAGATCAAAAACATACAGTAAGAAAGCAGGGGAGTTCGGAAACGGGATACTCGTTATTACGCATATGGCCCTATGAATAGAGTCCCAGAAATTTCGTAAGACCGGACAGTGCCACCATACATGGAGCAAGGTTCCCTCCTCCACACCACATCTCCAACAACGATCAGATACCGAGGGGTACCATTTGTGCAGAAGTGAGGGCACCCTATACCAGTGTGATATTATTTTATAGCAAGTTTCTTGGGATTTTGTGGATATCAGAGCCTTGTGTGAGAGCTGGTAGCATTTGTGCCATTGAGTTTGGGTTAAATGGATATTTAGATCAACCTCCCATGCCCTGCAGAAAGACGGTGCTTGGGTATTTTTTTGTTGAATGAGTAATTTATATAATGATGAAATATCACGGAAAACCCCTGACGGCGCTAGACAAATTTGCTCAAAAGTTGTCAATTTTCTGGAGAGTTTATGTGTGGATCGGGTAGCAGCGTAGAAGTGTTGGAGTTGGAGATACTCAAAATGATACCGTGGGGAGGGGTCCGCATTATTTAGAATAGAGGATAAGGGTTTCAATGAGGTCCCCAAAAGCACCTGATAGAATCTTAGGGGATGAGTTTTAGATTGATTGAGAAATGGGAAGGTAGAACTCCCTGAAGGAAATGAAGGGTGGTCTGTCACCGGGGTGAAGGGCCCAAGTGGATCAATAAGAGAAAGGTTTGGACCTATCGAGTTCAAAACTGCAAAGGTGTGTTTTGCTGTATAGGAGAGAGAGGATAAACGATCCCGCAGTGAGCCCATCAGCCAGGGGACAGCTGTTAGAATAACAGGTGAGCATTCCATAGCTATACAAACCCAGGCTTTTGGTTTGTGAAGTCAAAACATGTCCAATAGGTGGGCATATGCACAAGAATGATAGTATAATCTACAGTCCGGTAACCCTAGTCCACCTTCTTCCTTAGGGCGAGTAAGAACATCCCAGCGTGCACGCGGCCTACCTGGAGCCCAAACAAACTTTGTGAAGCATTTACGAAGTTGGGCCCAGTATGTAGCAGGCAGGCGGACTGGAATAGTTTGCAAAAGGTAAAGCAATTTTGGGAGAAGATTCATTTTGAGGATGTTTATTCTACCAAACCAAGAAAAATCTTTCTGGTGCCAGCTATCAAGATCTTTTTGAAAACTGAAGAGGAGAGGAGCAAAATTATACATAGTAACATAGTAACATAGTTTATAAGGCCGAAAAAAGACATCTGTCCATCCAGTTCGGCCTATTTTCCTACAAGTTGATCCAGAGGAAGGCAAAAAAACCCTGTGAGGTAGAAGCCAGTTTTCCCCACTTTAGGGAAAAAAATTCCTTCCCGACTCCAATCAGGCAATCAGAATTACTCCCTGGATCAACGACCCCTCTCTAGTAACTATAACCTGTAATATTATTACCCTCCAAAAATACATCCAGGCCCCTCTTGAACTCTTTTAGTGAACTTACCATCACCACCTCCTCAGGCAGAGAGTTCCATAGTCTCACTGCTCTTACCGTAAAGAATCCTCTTCTATGTTTGTGTACAAACCTTCTTTCCTCCAGACGCAGAGGATGGCCCCTCGTCACAGTCACAGTCCTGGGGATAAATAGATTGTGGGAGAGATCTCTGTACTGACCTCTGATATATTTATACATAGTTATTAGATCTCCCCTCAGTCGTCTTTTTTCTAAAGTGAATAAGCCTAATTTTGATAATCTTTCTGGGTACTGTAGTCCACCCATTCCAGTTATTACTTTAGTTGCCCACCTCTGAACCCTCTCCAGCTCTGCTATGTCTGCCTTGTTCACAGGAGCCAGAACTGTACACAGTACTCCATGTGTGGTCTGACTAGTGATTTGTAAAGTGGCAGGACTATGTTCTCATCACGGGCATCTATGCCTCTTTTGATGCAGCCCATTATCTTATTGGCCTTGGCAGCAGCTGTCTGACACTGGTTTCTGCAGCTTAGATTTCTGTTCACTAAAATTCCTAGGTCCTTTTCTATGTCAGAGTTACCCAATATTTTTACCATTTAGTATGTACTGGTGACTTGCATTATTCCTTCCCATATGCATAACTTTACATTTGTCAGTGTTAAACCTCATCTGCCACTTCTCTGCCCAAGCCTCCAGTCTATCCAGATCCATCTATAGCAGTGTACTGTCCTCTTCTGTGTTAATTACTTTACACAGTTAAGTGTCATCTGCAAAAATTGATATTTTACTGTGCAAGCCTTCTACAAGATCATTAATAAATATATTGAAGAGAATAGGGCCCAATACTGACCCCTGTGGTACCCCACTAGTTACAGTGACCCAATCTGAGTATGTACCATTAATAACCACCCTCTGTTTTCTATCACTGAGCCAGTTACTTACCCACATACAGACATTTTCTCCCAGGCCAAGCATTCTCATCTTATATACTAACCTTTTATGTGGTACAGTGTCAAATGCTTTGGAGAAGTCCAGATATACGACATCCATTGATTCGCTGCGGTCTAGTCTAGAACTTACCTCCTCATAGAAACTGATTAAATTGGTTTGACATGACCGATCCCTCATGAAGCCATGCTGATATGGAGTAATTTGCTTATTTTCATTGAGGTACTCCAAGATAGCATCTCTTAGAAAACCCTCAAAAAGTTTACCCACGACAGATGTTAAACTTACCGGCCTATACTTCCCGGGCTCTGTTTTTGGACCCTTTTTGAATATTGGCACCACATTTGCTATGCGCCAATCCTGTGGAACACTCCCTGTCAGTATAGAGTCCTTAAATATCAGAAATAAGGGTCTGGCGATGACATTACTTAATTCTCTCAGGATACGGGGGTGTATGCCATCCGGTCCTGGCGATTTGTCTATTTTAATCTTTTTAAGACGCAGCTCTACTTCTTCCTGGGTCAGACAGGGCACTTTTAATGGGGAATTTACTTTTATATTCTGCATTTCATCTGACAGTTTATTTTCCTCAGTGAATACAGTGGAGAAAAAGATATTTAGTAGCTTTGCTTTCTCCTCATCGCTCTCTGCAACTCCCCCCTCATTACTCTGTAAGGGGCCGACACCTTCAGGTTTATACTTTTTACCATTTATATAATTAAAGAACATTTTAGGGTTAGTTTTACTTTCTTTGGCGATTAATCTCTCGGTCTCTAGTTTGGCTGTTTTTATTTGTCTTTTACATATTCTATTTTTTTCCTTGTAGTTTTTTCAATGCTTCCTCGCTCCCCTCCTGTTTTAGTGATTTAAATGCTTTCTGTTTGTCATTTATTGCTTTCTTTACAGTTCTGTTTATCCACATTGGTTGTT
>ONZH01002005.1:0-60930 GCA_900303285.1 Rhinella marina
CCCAGTACCAAAAGACCAAGAAAAACAGGGATTTTATTCTCCGATATTCTTAATAAGAAAGCCGAACGGATCGTACAGGGCGATCATAAATTTAAAAGACCTCAATTGTCATCTTTGTTACAAAAAATTCAAGATGGAGACTATAAAATCCACAACAAATCTGCTTCAGAAAGACTGTTTTATGATCACTCTGGACCTCATGGATGCGTACTACCACATCAAGATACACCCGAGCCATCAGAAGTTCTGAGGTTAGCAGTCTGGATAGGAGAGAAGATAATGCACTTTCAGTTCCAAGTGCTCCCATTCGGTCTCTGCTCGGCCCCCAGAATCTTCACAAAAAGTTATGGCAGACGTTACAAGCTTTCTCCATCGGGCAGAAATTGTGATTATCCCTTACCTGGACGATCTGCTGATAGTGGCCCCTTCTGCCCAGAGATTAAACTCAGATCTCCAGCGGACCCTAGAAGTCCTATCCGACTTAGGATGGATAGTAAACTTCCAAAAATCAAGTCTAGTTCCGAGTCAGGAGAGGGTTTTTCTGGGAATCTTATTAAACTCAAAGCTAATGTCTTCTTTCCTTCCTCCAACAAAGCAGGAGGACCTGGTCCAGAAAATATCACACTTCTGTCTCCAGGAAAGATCATCGATCAGGAGTATTATGAAAATCTTGGGACTTCTGACCTCCACTATTCCGGCAATAAAATGGGCCCAGGCGCACTCAAGAGACCTACAAGCTTTCCTTTTGAGCAAGTGGAACAAGAAGCAAGTTTCCTTGAATCAGGTACTAACTGTTCCTCTATCAATCAGATCTTCACTAAAGTGGTGGTTGTCCCTGGTAAATCTCTCTCGGGGAGTGGAGTGGCGTCAGGCAAATCAGCTGGTCCTTACCACGGATGCGAGCAGTCTAGGCTGGGGGGCTCACCTAGAACAACAGACGAGACAGGGTTTATGGAGTCCAATGATGGCACGGGTATCCTCCAACAAGAGAGAATTGTCGGCGGTTTGGGAAGCCCTAAAGACATTCTCCCCTTCCCTGTCAGGCAGGCACGTAAAAATTATGTCGGACAATATGACGACCGTTGCTTATCTAAACAAGCAGGGAGGCACAAGGTGTCGATCCTTGTCAGTAGTTACAACAAGGATTTTCAGATGGGCGGAGCAAAACATAAAATCCCTGTCAGCGGTGCACATAAAAGGGGAACAAAACGAACTAGCGGACTTCCTGAGCAGGAAAGTCCTAAAAGAGGGCGAATGGAGCCTGAAGCAAGAAGTCTTCGAGGCCATTTGTCAAACATGGGGTCATCCAGACATAGACTTATTCGCCACAAGAGAGAACAGGAAGACTCTAAAGTTCTACTCGCTGTCCCGGAGGGATCTCCCAACACAGTTAGACGCCCTGTCAGCCCCGTGGCCTCGGTCTCTACTATACGCTTTCCCTCCATTCTCGCTCATTCCCCGAATACTCTCGAAACTCATGGAGGAGGAGGCAGAATTAATTCTGATCGCTCCATTCTGGCCCAGAAGGGCCTGGTTTCCGGCCTTAAAAACCCTGGCGAAACAAAATTATTGGCATCTCCCCAGGATCCCGGACCTTCTTCATCAGGGGCCAGTAACCCACCCGGACGTCCCTCACCTGAATTTGACGGCCTGGAGGTTGAGCGGCAAATCCTGAAGAACAGGGGTCTGTCAGACGATGTAATCCGAACCTTGATGCACAGCAGGAAAGAGGTTTCTTCACAAAGAGAGAGGGAATTTGCGAATCTTGATGCTAGAAGATGCCTGCTACAATATCTTCAATCTACAGAGGCCTTCCGGAGGACTGACCAGTTACTGATACAGTTTCAAGGGCAGAATAAAGGCAGAGCAGCGAGTAAATCTACTATCGCACGCTGGATCAAGCAATGCATCTGTTATTGCTATAAAGAACAGGGTCTACAACCCCCTATCAATATCAAAGCTCATTCAACCAGAGCAGTGTCCACTTCCTGGGCTGAGCATGCCCAGGCATCGTTAGAAGACATTTGCCAGGCAGCTACCTGGTCAACCCCCTCAACCTTTTTTAAACATTACAAGTTGGACGTGGGGGCCAGCAAAGAATTGTCTTTTGGGAGAAAAGTGCTGTCCGCAGTAGCCCTCCCTAAAAATGTTATTTTTCTCTGTTAATCCTCCATGTTAATGCCGTTGTGGAGGCGGGGGGAAAAAATACAAATTACTCTTACCGGTAATTCTCTTTTCCCTTTAGCCTCCACAACGGCATGGAGTTCCCACCCTAAGTTTTTGTTGCTGATGCTTGTTTTGATGGTGTTTTTTTCTGTTGGATGTATAATGTGTTATTTTTCGTGAAATAAATGTGTTGCATACACTTTGAGTCCTAGGTTATTAACTGAGGATGGATGCTGGAGGAGGCATTATATTGCATCATTCAAGTTGTTTCCTGCCCCTTGAGGAGGCGGAGTAACCTCCATGTTAATGCCGTTGTGGAGGCTAAAGGGAAAAGAGAATTACCGGTAAGAGTAATTTGTATTTTTCGAACACCGATTACTGGGTGTTCACTCTCCTGGACCCACGGTACAAGCAGAACCTTTCCACTCTCATCCCTGCAGAGGAAAGGAGTATGAGAGTGAATAGATATCAACAGGCCCTGGTGCACAAGCTGAAACAATTCTTCCCATCTGACGCCGCTAGCGGCAGAGGGCATGGTTCTGTGGGCCAAGTAGCGGGGGAGAGGAGCCGAGCAGGCAGCTTGTCCAGCACTGGCAGGGGAACGCTTTCCAAGGCCTTTGCCAGTTTTATGTCACCCCAGCAAGACACTGTCACCTGTCCCCAGTCTAGGCAGAGTAGGGGGGAGCTGTACAGAAAGATGGTGAGGGAGTACCTAGCTGACCATACCAACGTCCGTAGCGATCACTCTGCTCCATACAACTACTGGGTTTCAAAGCTGGACACGTGGTCTGAACTGGCGCTGTACGCCTTGGAGGTGCTGGCCTGCCCTGCCTCTAGCGTGCTGTCAGTGCGGGTATTCAGTGCAGCTGGTGGCGTCATCACCAATAAACGTACAACCCTGTCAACTGACAGCACTGACAGGCTGACGCTTATTAAAATGAACAAAGCCTGGATTTCACCGGAATTCAAATCTCCTCCAGGGGAAAGCAGCTAAAGATTAACATTACTTATGTATCCGATTCCTCTTCTCTACTCCTCCTACTCCTCCTCCATATCGTCTTTGCCTAACGCTGACCAAAAAAACGCCATTTTTCAGAGGTCCAACTGGCACTCTTTTACCACAATTTTTCAGGAGGGCCCCCTACAGGCCCTCTCTTCAAACAATTTTTCCGGAGGTCCACCTAAAAGCCATCTCTTCAAACAATTTTTCCGGAGGTCCACCTACAGGTCCTCTGTCCAAACAATTTTTTCGGAGGTCCACCTACAGGCCCTCTCTCCAAACAATTTTTCCGGAAGTCCACCTACAGGCCCTCTCCAAACAATTTTTCCGGAGGTCCACCTACAGGCCCTCTCTCCAAACAATTTTTCCGGAGGTCCACCTACAGGCCCTCTCTCCAAACAAATTTTCCGGATGTCCACCTACAGGCCCTCTCTCCAAACAATTTTTCCGGAGATCCACCTACAGGCCCTCTCTCCAAACAATTTTTCCGGAGGTCCACCTACAGGTCCTCTCTCCAAACAATTTTTCTGGAGGTCCACCTACAGGCCCTCCCTTCAAACAATTTTTCTGGAGGTCCACCTAAAGGCCCTCTCTCCAAACAATTTTTCCGGATGTCCACCTACAGGCCCTCTCTCCAAACAATTTTTCCGGAGGTCCACCTACAGGCCCTCTCTTTAAACAATTTTTCCGGAGGTCCACCTACAGGCCCTCTCTCCAAACAATTTTTCCAGAGGTCCACCTACAGGCCCTCTCTCCAGTTCCAGTTTCCAGTTTTATTTGCGCAAACTGCGTACATTTTTTTTGGGGGGATAGGTGTGAAAAATAATATTACCTGCGTATCTATATTGCCCAACATTGGATACGGTAGCAACAAGAAGATCAAACACATGCTGCCCACAGGGTTCCGCAAATTCCTGGTCCACAATGTCAAGGAGCTCGAGGTTCTGTTGATGAGCAACAAGTCCTTCTGTGCAGAAATCGCCCACAACGTCTCCTCAAAGAACCGAAAGACAATTGTGGAGAGAGCGGCACAGCTCGCCATCAAAGTGACGAACCCCAACGCCAGACTGCGCAGCGAAGGGAACGAATAAATATCTCTGTGGTTATTTGTGCTAAATAAAAGTTAAATAAACACAAAAAAAAAAAATTGATCTGTTCCTGTGCCTGATCCACCCAAGTTGAATCTGTCCCATCATGAGAAAGTCCCCCTAAGGAGTCCCCACTGTAACTTGCTTCCCATACAACTACCTGACCCCCCGACACCTGTGTCTCGCCTTTGTCCACCACCTCCTCAGACAACACTGGTAAATCCCCACTGTCAGCACACGGAGACTGCAAAAGGTCTTGCGAATTGGGGCAGAGAATGTTCTGGGCTAGCACATCAGAGAAGGGGTGACTACGGGGTTCCAGGGAGTACGTGACCACATGCAATCTCCATCCAAAAAGTCATACTGAGGCTCACCACCATGCTTTACACTGCAATCTTATTACTGAGGCTCACCACCATGCTTTACACTGCAATTTTATTGAAAGACAGACAATCAGGGGTTCACCGCCAGGTTGTCAGGCAGCATTTTTAAGTGGGTCACCATTACCGTGTCCCTGAAAATTGCCTTGGGGTCATCGCCAGACTATTTTTATGAAAGGCCATGGGGTTCTATACACACAGTGCTGACAGAAGCCCATCAGCCTTTCTAAACACAATTGAATCTGTCCCATCATGAGAAAGTCCCCCCAAGGAGTCCCCAATGTAACTTGCTTCACTTTCAACTACCTCACCCCCCGACACCTGTGTCTCGCCATTGTCCACCACCTCCTCAGACAACACTGGTAAATCCCCACTGTCAGCACACGGAGACTGCAAAAGGTCTTGCGAATTGGGGCAGAGAATGTTCTGGGCTAGCACATCAGAGAAGGGGTGACTATGGGGTTCCAGGGAGTACGTGACCACATGCAATCTCCATCCAAAAAGTCATACTGAGGCTCACCACCATGCTTTACACTGCAATCTTATTACTGAGGCTCACCACCATGCTTTACACTGCAATCTTATTGAAAGACAGACAATCAGGGGTTCACCGCCCGGTTGTCAGGCAGCATTTTTAAGTGGGTCACCATTACCCTGTCCCTGAAAATTGCTTTGGGGTCATCCCCAGACGATTTTTATGAAAGGCCATGGGGTTCTATACACACAGTGCTGACGGAAGCCCATCAGCCTTTCTAAACACAATTGAATCTGTCCCATCATGAGAAAGTCCCTCCAAGGAGTCCCCAATGTAACTTGCTTCACTTTCAACTACCTCACCCCCCGACACCTGTGTCTCGCCATTGTCCACCACCTCCTCAGACAAGACTGGTAAATCCCCACAAAAGGTCTTGCGAATTGGGGCAGAGAATGTTCTGGGGTAGCACATCAGAGAAGGGGTGGCTATGGGGTTCCAGGGAGTACGTGACCACATGCAATCTCCATCTAAAAAGTCATACTGAGGCTCACCACCATGCTTTACACTGCAATCTTATTACTGAGGCTCACCACCATGCTTTACATTGCAATCTTATTGAAAGATAGACAATCAGGGGTTCACCGCCAGGTTGTCAGGCAGCATTTTTAAGTGGGTCACCATTACCGTGTCCCTGAAAATTGCCTTGGGGTCATCCCCAGACTATTGGCCAGATTTAGAAAAAAATGGTGCAATTAGGGAGCCTCAGAGGCATCCCTACATGCTGCCCTTGCTGTTTCCTGTCCATTTCCGTGCTGTTTCCATCATTTTCTGAGGTTTCCAGGTTTTCACCCAGCCTTCCCTAGGCAGAGCCCCGGTCCCCTGCAAAAAATGCTCGAGTCTCCCATTGACTTCAATGGGGTTCGTTATTCGAAACGAGCACCCGAGCATCGGGAAAAGTTCGACTCGAATAACGAGCACCTGAGCATTTTAGTGCTTGCTCATCTCTAGCTATTACTGCAGTAATCATGTATATTTGCAGATTAATTAACCCCTTCCCGCCCAGCGCCGTACATGTATGGCGCAGCGGGACGTGACTTACCGCCCAGCGCCGTACATGTACGGTGTGCTGATCGGGCGGGTGCAGGAGCTGCGCCCACCCGATCAGCGGCAGGGGTCCGGCTGTGCCCAGGTGCCGGACCCCTGGGGAATGCGCCAGCATCGGTGAAAACACCGATGCCGGCGCATTAACCCTTCATGTGCCGTGGTCAGCGCTGACCGCGGCACATTGAGGTGAGCCCCCTGGATCGCACAGGAAGCAGGCTGTAAGTGTATTACTGTAAGTAATACACTTACAGCCAATGCATTACAATACAACAGTATTGTAATGCATTGTGCAGGGAATCAGACCCTCAAAAGTAAAAAAAAAAAGTGATATAAATCGACCGGCTCTATAAAAATATCACATAATCCATCCCGCCAGGTGAACACAGTAAAAAATAAAAACAGTGCCAATTTTTTGGTCACCTTCCCCCACAAAAAGTGTAATACTACGCGATCAAAAAGGCGTATTTTCCCCAAAATGGTACTAATAAAATCGTCATCTCGTCCCGCAAAAAATGTTACCCTACCTAAGACAATCGCCCAAAAAAAAAAAAATGGCTCTTAGAAAATGGCAACACAAAAAAAAAGATTTTATTCTGTTCAAAAATAAATATATTGTGTAAAACTTTCCAAAAATAAAAATGTTAGACATATTGGGTATTGCCGCGTCCGTAACAACCTGCTCTATAAAAATATTACATTAAATTATGCCAAAACAACCATGTTTTTCCCTCTTGCCTCACAAAAAGTGTAATAGCAGGCGATCAAACAGGCGTATTTAACCCAAAATGGTATCAATCAAACCGTCATCTTGTCCCGCAAAAATGATACCCTACCTGAGAAAATAACCCGTAAAATAAGAAAAATATGGCTCTCTGAAAATAACAACACAAAAAAAAGATTTGATTCTCTTCAAAAATGCATCTAATGTGTAAAACTTTCCAAAAATAAAAATGTTAGACATATTGGGTATCGCCGCATCCGTAACAACCTGCTCTATAAAAATATCACATGATTTGCCCTCTTTGGTGAATGCTGTAAAAAAAAATTTTTTTTAAAACATGCCAAAACAGCTATTTTTTTTCACCTTGACTCACAAAAAGTGTAATACCAAGCGATCAAAAAGTCTTAAGTACCCCAAAATGGTACCAATGAAAACATCAGCTCATCCCACAAAAAATGAGCCCCCACATAAGACAATAACTCAAAAAAATAAAAATCAGTGGCTCCCGCAAACCATTCCATCAAAATCTGTGTTGTAAAATCCATATGGCGCTCCTTCTGTCTTGAGTCTTGCCATGTGCCCCCACATCAGTTTACCACCACATTTAGGGTGTTGCCAAATTCAGGAGAAAAAGGGGTAACAAATTATGGGGTGCTTTTCTCCTGTTACCCCTTATGAAAATAAAAAAAAACGGGGGCTAAAGCAACATTTTATTGGAAGAAATGAAAATTTTCATTTTCATAGCCAAGTGTTTCCAAATTCCGTAAAACACTTAGGGGGTCAAAGTGGCCAGTACCCCCCTTAATATATTCGTTGAAGGGTGTTGTTTCCAAAATGGGGTCACTTTTTGAGGGTTTCCACTGTAGAGGTACGTCAGGGTCTCTCAATTACAAAATCGTGCCTAAAAACCATTCTAGCAAAATCTGCTTCTAAATTCCATATGGCGCTCCGTTCCTTCTGACCACTGCCACAAACTTATGGAGATGTTTACCACCACATTTGGGGTATTTCTGTAAACTGCAGAATCAGAGCAATGTATATTGAGGTTTAGTTTGCTGTTAACCCTTGCTGTGTTGCAAGAAAAAAATTATTAACATGAATAATCTACCAAAAAAGTGAAATTTTGAAATTTCACCTCCATTTTCCTTTAATTCTTGTGGAACACCTCAAGGGTTAACAGCAGTTTTTTATAATTTGAGGGGTGTAGTTTCTAAAATGGGGTCATTTATGGGTGGGTTTCATTATGTAAGCCCCTCAAAATCACTTTATATCTGAATTGGTGCTTAAAAAATGGTTTTGGAAAATTTGGTGAAAAATTGAAAAATGGCTTCTAAACTTCTAAGCCCTCTACGTCCTAAAAAAGTAAAATGACATTTATAAAATGATGGCAACATAAAGTAGACATATGGGGAATGTAAAATAATAACTATTTTTTGAGGTATTACTATGTATTTTGAAAGTAGAGAAATTGAAATTTGGAAATTTTTCCAAATTTTTTGTAAATTTGGTATTTTTTTTATAAATAAAAATGAAATATTTTGCCAAAAATTTACTACTGTCGTGAAGCACAATATGGGACGAGAAAACAATCTCAGAATGGCCTGGATAAGTAAAAGCGTTCCAAAGTTATTACCACATAAAGTGACACATGTCAGATTTGCAAAAAATGGCCTGGGCAGAAAGGTGAAAACAGGCCCGGGGTTGAAAGGGTTAAATTGAACTCTACAAAACAGGATTTCTGTGAAAAGGGGGGGGGATAAAAATATTTGTTTGTAGGTAGTTGCTTTTGAAGTCTGCACTGCAACAGCTGGAGTTCTGCTAGAACACACAGTGGCCACAGCTCCTAACTTCCCTGCCTCTCTATTCTACACAGAAAATTATTATTTTTTTGCAATCTTAGCCTTTCCCTTCAATCTCCAAGATTGTTTTCTTGGCAGACACTATAATACCAAACTGCCCTTATTCACAGCCCAGCACACAATGATGTTCTGCTAGAGCATATCCCTACCTGCTGCACATCTAGGCAGTCTGTAAGCCTGGGAGCCAATCGGGGTAAGCCCTCCCCCCACTTCTTCTAACTTTCATGTGAGAACACTTCTTCTTCCTCCCTAGTGCTTTTTCATGCTGATATACGCACAAAATGTGCCATTTTAGTGGATTCATCTGAAACAAACCTAAAAATATTTGGGTTTGTCTGCTGTCCAAGAAATAGCAAATTACGGACTGAAATCGGTTTGGTCCGAACTGGTTTCAGCATCCTTATTTGAAACAACCATCACTGTACCTTATCCAATAAACAGAGAAAATGTTAAAAAATTGTACTGTTGTTAAAAAAATAATTAACATACCACTGTGGCTAACCAGACTACACCTTTGAAAGGATGAAGCATTCTTTGCTAATTACTCATCTCAATCACACACTTTTTCTTGAAATAGCATTGCTTCCTAGCACAGTGTGACAGTGTGATAGCACACTAAAAAAGCATGTTGATGAGTTTGTGGGAATACGTGAGAAAAAAATGCACCCACGGAAAGAGAAGGAGGTGGTTTAGTGAAGTTTTCAGGAAAAACATCAATCAACGCGAAAATAGGCCAGGATTCGAAAAAAAAAGGTTGAGTTTGAAATGGAAAGTGCACAAGATGTTACCGTCAAAGAACAATGCATAATTTAAAATAGCAACAGCATAATTTATTTGTCTCAGATTCCTGTAATGTTTCTTCTGTATGGACCGAAAATGTTTCTTCTCAGATGCAAAGAGATCACAAATTGGAAAAATGTAAAAATTTAAGACTCACTGGTGGAGTAAACCAAGGGCACTGAATACAATTTTTGGTTCCTCCCATGATCATTCTATGCAATTGATAGTAAAAAGTTATCATGAGAAAACTCTATTATACTGCCGAAGTTCATTTCAACATGCCCATATTTGATGACAAAGCAATAATAAATGAAAATTATCTGTTAAATTTCTGGACAATCTAAATCTGGAATCTAAACTTTTGTCTATAGCCATATATGTCATTATCATTACTAATGTTGTATTGGAGTTAAAGAGCTTGAATGGGGTTGGATACAGTTCTGAAAGACCTCAGTGTCATACATGACTTTTCAGGGAAAATAGGGCACTTTTAACCCTTTCAGTACGGAGCCACTTTTCACCTTAAATCCCAGGCTGATTTTTGCAAATCTGACGTGTCACTTTATGTGGTAATAACTTTAGAACGCTTTTACTTATCTAGGCCATTCTGAGATTGTTTTCTCGTGACACATTGTACTTCATGACAGTCACAAATTTGAGTCAATATATTTCACCCTTATTTACAAAAAAAATCCCAAATTTACCCAAAATTTTGAACAATTAGCAAATTTCCAAATGTCAATTTCTCTACTTTTAAAATACATAGTAATATTACTTTACATTCCCCATATGTCTTCTTTATGTTGGCATCATTTTGTAAATGTCATTTTATTTTTTTAGGACGTTAGAGGGCTTAGAAGTTTAGAAGCAATTTTTCAAATTTTCAACAAAATTTCTCAAAATATATTTTTGAGCACCAATTCAGTTATAAAGTGATTTTGTGAGGCTTACCTAATGGAAACCCCCCATAAATTAACCCATTTTAGAAACTACACCCCTCAAGTTAGGAAAACCTGATGTTACAAACTTTATTAACCCTTGAGGTGTTCCACAAGAATTAAAGGAAAATGGAGGTGAAATTTCAAAATTTCACTTTTTTGGTAGATTATTCATGTTAATAATTTTTTTCTTGCAACACAGCAAGTGTTAACAGCAAACTAAACCTCAATATACATTACTATGATTCTGCAGTTTACAGAAATACCCCATATATGGTGGTAAACGTCTCTATGGGTTTGTGGCAGTGGTCAGAAGGAAAGGAGCGCCATACGGATTTTGGAGGCAGATATTGCTAGAATAGTTTTTAGGCACCATTTTGTAATTGAGAGACCCTGACGTACAACTATAGTGGAAACCCTCAAAGAGTGACCCCATTTTGGAAACTACACCCTTCAACAAATATATTAAGGGGGGTACTGGCCACTTTAACCCTCTAAGCTTTTTTACGGAATTTGGAAACACTTGGCTATAAAAATGAAGTTTCATTTCTTTCAATAAAATGTTGCTTTAGCCCCAAATTTTTCATTTTCACAAGGGGTAACAGGAGAAAAGCACCCCATAATTTGTTACTCATTTTCTCCACAACACCCCATGTGTGGTGGTAAACTGCTGTGGGGGCACATGGCAGGACTCAAAACAGAAGGAGCGCCATATGGATTTTACAACACAGATTTTGATGGATTGGTTTGCGGGAGCCATTGATTTTTATTTTTTTGAGTTATTGTCTTATGTGGGGCTCCTTTTTTGCGAGACGAAATGACGGTTTGATTGGTACCATTTTGGGGTACATAAGACTTTTTGATCACTTGGTATTACACTTTTTGTGAGTCAAGGTGAAAAAAATAGCTGTTTTGGCATGGTTTTTTTAAAAAAATTTTTTACAACATTCACCTGGGGGGCTATCTCATGTAATATTGTTATAAAGCAGGTTGTGGGCGGTACCCAATATGTCTAACTTTTTTATTTTTGGAAAGTTTTACACAGATTTTTTTTTGAACAGAATAAAATCTTTTTTTGTGTTGCCATTTTCAGAGAGCCATATTTTTTTTTATTTTTCGGGCGATTGTATCAGGTAGGGTATCATTTTTGCGGGACAACATGACGGTTTCATTGGTACCATTTTGGGATAAATACGCCTTTTTGATCGCCTGCTATTACAATTTTTGTAAGGGAAGGTGACCAAAAAATGTCTGTTTTGGCACTTTTTTTTTGTTTTTTTGTTTTTTTTTTACTGCGTTCACCTGGCGGGGTGGATGACGTGATATTTTTATAGAGCCGGTCGATACGGACGCGGCGATACCTAATATGTTTATCTTTCTTTCTTACCTTTTTTAACAAGTTTTTTTGGCGTTTTTTTTTTACTTGAAACTTTTATTATTCTTTTTTTAGGAAACTTTATTTTTTAACTTTTTTTTACTTTATTTAACTTTTGGGGGTCTGATCCCCTTTACAGTGCAGTACAATACTTTTGTATTGTAATGCATTGGCTGTAAGTGTATTACTCAATGTAATACACTTACAGCCTCCTTCCTGTGCGATCCAGGGGGCTGGATCGCACAGGCACGCAAGGATAGCAGCCACGATGCCTAAGGAAGGCATCGGGCTGCTATCCGAGCCATCGGGTCCCCGTCACAGCAGTGAGGGGACCCGATGGCCCCCCGCTCGCCATCCTGAACTCCAGCACACCACATGTGCCGCAGTCAGCGCTGACCGCGGCACATGAAGGGTTAATGCGCCGGCATCAGTGTTTTCACCGATACTGGCGCATTCAGCAGGGGTCCGGCACCTTGGCACAGCCGGACCCCCCGCCACTGATTGGGGGGTCATGTACATGTACGGCGCTGGGACTTGTGTCCCGGCTTTTTGCGCCGTACATGTACTGGTAGCGCTGGGAGTCTAAAGGTTAATTGAGACTGACTTTATTTGGACCAAAACAAACCTGATAGCCAGTTCAACAAATCGGACCCAAAACTAATTTTGTGAAATTTACTCATCTCTAATTGCTTGTTGCATTTTTGTTCATGAGCAGTTAAAAAAACTGCTACTCTATTATCAGATTACCTATAAAATGTGGACTACATGTTCAACAGGCAAGTCACTTTATTAATAATGTCTAAAGCCAGAAAATTAGGTCAAGGGTACAGCCACAAGTTCAGGAAGCCAAAACCAGGAGTGAATTCAAAAAAAGAAAGTTGTTTCCTTTATACTTTCTCTCCTTTTATAATCAGGAAACCTGACCATGTGGCCATACTCTAAGGTGGACCTTTCATCATCTTATTAAACTTGTTTATTTAAAAATGTATTTAAAAGGTTGATTCCATACTTGAGAAGTACTCCATAATACAGTTAGTCGGCAGTGGAAAATACAAAAAGTCTCAACATTTTTGTGAAAAATGACTTTTGAGACAAAGTTAACACTTTTTTATGCCAAAAGCCTGTCGTAAAGCATTTGTTACATGACCATCTGGGAGTTAGCAAAAGATGAGCCATCTTCTGACTGTCTGTTGAACAGGCAACAATGAGCACTGACCTGATCCTAGATCTACCCTAGCTTATGTTGACCCTAAAATGTGAAAAACAAAAACAAATCATGTACTGTACTAATTTTTTTCTGAATCTTTGAAAACTGTGGCTGAGTTGGCACCTTGGCTTTAAAAAGGAACTATGCAGTTCTACAAGTATAAAATCCATTCCCAGAGATGATGCAAAGGAAGTTACTGATATCAAAAAGTAATCTTATTGGTTGCTATGGGCAACTAAGCCAATTCTACTTTACACCAGTTTGATAAAATTACCCCACTATTCTGAGCTTAGCCACACAACTGATGTTGTCTGTCACAGACACAGCAATTAGCCAGTTTTGCCCTTTTCACTCCCAGACAGTGTTGGGATTGGGATTTTAGTTAAGAAGATTGATTTACTGCCAGAAGGTAATATTTTAGCTGCAGAGGTTGGTTGTCCAGTTGCACCCTTTTTTTTTTTTTTTTTTTACCAAAAACCTGTTCCTGCTCCTGTTAAAGGAGTTGTCCGAGTTATGACAAAAAATATATAGCACTGTAAATCTGATGGGCAGCAATATATAACTAAGTTAAGCAAGTTTTAGGCAAAAAAAATCCATATTTCCTAATTTCCCTGGTTCTCTTCTGGGCTTTGTTTACATGCAATAACAACAATCTCAGCCCCTCCCCCTTCTCCCCCCCTCTCTGCAAAGGGAATGAATACAAGTGCTGAGTGACATGTCTGCCTGCTGGAATACTCAGCAGCATGTTGTATGTGTAGGACTACAAGTCCCAGCTGTACAATGACACTGCTAATACACACAGGAAATTCTCCCTACCTGTTCTTGTACAATACAATTCCTCTACAGCTCTTGTGCCCAGCATTTGTCTCCTCTCACTGCTGAAGCTACTGTTTGTTATAAAGCCCTCAGTGTGTTCTGGCTGAAGGGGTTAATGTTTTATCTGAAGGAAACCAGGGAGAGCAGATAGCAGCCCGGCAAAGAAAGGGGGCGTGACCAGTGACGTCTCGTGTACAAACTGTTATCTGAACTCTGAGGCTTGTGAACGAAACATCACAGACCAGGGAGATAAGGTGACATCACAGGTCATGTGACCCTCAGTCAACTCTGAGAAACCAGCAGCTTTAGAAACACAAAGTATATGGGAAAGTTGTTATACCTGACAAGTTAGAAACATATAAAGAACAAAAAAATAACTCGGACAACCCCTTTAAGGCATCACTTTCAGACTGCTTGTTCAGAACAAGACACTGCTTTACCAGAAAGTACTGTGTGTGTGTGTGTGTGTGTGTGTGTGTGTGTGTGTGTGTGTGTGTGTGTTTATGTATGTGTGTACAAACAACAAAAGACATCTGCCCCAATGAGGGTCAATTTTTGGAATGCATAACAAATTCAACCGTGCAGTATGCCTTGAATCAAGCTGTACACACCATCAGTTAGACTCAGAATAAATACGCACCAAAAACCAAATGACTTTCTCCTCATTATCATTTGCTGTCATCTACTGTCATTGTGCTATGAATTAAGTAAGGCTCTTTCTTGCCTGAAGAAGCAACCTGAGAGTCTCGAAAGCTTGCCTTATAACATCTTTTATTTTAGTTAGCCATTAAAAGGTATCTCCTGAGTTAGCCATTAAAAGGAATATCTCCTGAGAACCCTGCAGAAATGTTATTGCATATAAAGATTTATATATATATATATATATATATATGTGTGTGTGTGTGTGTGTTACATGTGTGCTTAGGTCACCTTAACTGATTTACTTTGTCTCTTAACATTTTTAGAATGCCATTTTATGGTTCAAGAGAGATTGAGATTTTTTAATTATCTTTCATTAGTGGTTTTATCTTTTTTTTTGTGGACTCCCATTGATTTGCAGAGATTTGAACATTCAGAAAATCTATTGTATATCTAAACCTAAGAAGCAAAAAAAAATCATTATGCATTCTATAGTGCATTTGGATTATGAGCTCTGTTCTGCTCTGCTCAAAATGTAATCTTTGTCTAATTTTTGTATACTGTACTGTAGATACCTAGTACACTATATTTGGGACATATTTGCAGTGTGATGCAACATAGCAGAATATAGGGGAGATATTTCTAACCAGGTCATTTTGTTTCTGTTCTGGATCAAAGACTATCAAAACAAGATAATGATCCGGGGCAGTGAGTTCCACAGAGTTTTAATGAAAAACAAGTGTTTAGCATTAATATACCATTGTAAATTGTTAATATCGGTGTGCAGTGTTCATAGACGGGTAGGAACACTTAATTTTGCCTCTGTCTGTTAATTACAGAAAAACACTTGCAATTTTGCTACCATTTAATCAGTGTACCAAACCTGTGACTTGGCATTGGTGAAATAGGCCTCATAATAAAATATCTGGTGTGGTAAATGAAAGAACCATGCCTCATAATCCATGAATTAGAATGTGTGTGGCTGTAGTAATGCAAACCGCAGTGGCAACACAGTCAGCACCACATGTCCGGAGAGTAGTAGTAGCAACAGCACACAGCTCTCCCAGCTTCTAATAGGCACCCAATTATTATAAATGATAAAGAGGATGACATTGTGAAGTTGATGGCTCACTCATCCTCTCAGACACAGCAGGATGATGGTGAGGTAACATCAGAGTCTGAAACTGTGCCTTTGAGCTCACCCCATCCCTTCTGCTCCTCTTCCTTGCGGTGCAGTTGTTGCTATACCACTTAAATGGTCCATAAAATGTGTCTCGTTTTTACAATGTCATGCAGTTTCAAACATATGAGACAGTGGTAAAATAGAACTGGCCAGCATTCGAACAAGATTGTCTCTCCTCCTCTTGGTGTTCTTTATGGCAGCCAGGCCACATCTACAACCAGTACAGTGTCCTTGTCATTTTTATTATAAGTTACTCAAACTCTTCTTCCTCCGCTCTTTCATCAATATTGGAATACATGGCAAGAAAACAACTCTACGAGCTCAACAATCTGATTGTGAGGGAGCTGAAATCCTACCTGGCATTGTAATTGCTACTGTACCACTGTAGTGCACTTCTGTGTCATTGCCAGAATTCAATGGAGCAGACATTACTCCCTCTTGCCAGCTGTCAGTAAAATGTGTCTTGTTGTTATCCAAATGTGGCTCATTTCTGCGCCTTCACCTATATAATTCAGCAGGCAATACTCCATCCCAGTTTGTAAACAAAAAAAGCTTAATCAGAAATATACTTTTACATTTCGTCTTGCGGCAGAAGACAAAACAGGTAAATGTGCCTGTTACTGAGTGTGTTGTGGTGAGCATTGATGGTACTGTGACTGACTTGGGGGTACTAAAGGTTGCAATGGGGAAACTGTAATGGCAGTATGGCTGGCACTGCTATTATGGCACTGTAGGCTTAAGGCATTTAATATGGTACACTATACACCTTTTATGGTGCTTTTCTTGTCAGGAGTACCTAGGGTGAGCTTTCACTGTTACATGTTCTCTGCTCTCTTCATTGGGTTGCATCACAACCCCTCGCCTCTGCTCAGATTGACAGCTGTAGTATCCATGCAGGAGATCAGAACTGCTGTCCCTCAGAGCAGGTGGGAGAGAGGGGGCTGTGAAGCAACTCAATGCTGACAGCACTTCACAGTGAAGTTCCCCCTCTTGGACACTTCAGAGAGCAAAACCTGGCAGAATAAAGATTCATGTTCTCACTATACCTGGTAAGAAAAGCTCCATAACAGGTATGCTTATACTGATCTCCCCAGTTCCTACCTAGAGCTATGAGTATTTTAGCATGGTCAAAACTGCTGACAGAATTCCTTCAACTCAAAATGATCAGATAGGGTATATTAAAATAAGTTTTCTTAACTGGACAAACTTTTCAAGTCAAGTTAAACAAAAAAAAATATTGAATCTAGAAATTTTTAACAAAATTTACTATCTCATTATTTTGTTTGTAATAACTGCAAGTGCAAGAAAACTTCTCTATTTATTGTCATGCTATGGTCTTAAATAAAGGGTTATAGTTGAGAAATACACAATGAGAATGTCTAGTTTTAATTAGCAAACAGAATTACCTTGATTTTGTTCTCTGTTACATTTCTTGTCATGGTTAATCAATCTTTGGTAACATGAAACACGATCTGTAGATTAATTAGAGGGCTCTGTGCATGTACTGCAATTCCACAGTCAAATGACTATCTCTTGGGTATATACCGCCTTTTTAATCTGTGTACTCTTAAATCATTTAATTTTTTTCCCTTGGTATTTGTTTTATAAGTTATTTTCATCTCATGTTCACATAAGCTGCAAAAGTGCAAGCAGTATGGATACATTTGATGAATTTGATTTATAAAATGATTAATCAAGAACAACCTTTTGACAAGTATATTCCCTTGGTACACCACGTCAGATATTTTTTAAAATGAATTTTCAAATCATGACAATTTTTAACAAACAGCTTTACCACCCTGCAAACTAAGCAAATGCTTAGGGCCCCAGACATCAGGGTGCCTGTTTTTGACCACAAGTGTTTGGCTAAAAAAAAAAAAGTAAATTAAAGCATGGGTGGACATCACAGCTGCACAGAGGCAGAGTAAGGGCAAGGGACCGTTAACTGCTATACATCAGTAGCAGAAGTGCTCAGGTTATGCTGCTTAGATTAGAGCAAAGGCCAAAGGGGGCAGTGTTTAGCAGTGTGACAGAGACAGAGCTTAGTGGTGTGATGAGGTGGATCTTTGCGGTTCAGTGAGGATTTCTATACATAACTTTGCTTGGGTCCCCAGAAATGTCAACGCCACTCCTAATGGTAGGTGGCATAGATCACATTGCTATGTCAATAGGGTGGCCTTAATGGGCTTATCCCACAAATTTAAAAGTCTTTTTTATTTAGTTACCAGGTAAACTTTCCTCCCATGAAACAATCAAGCACCTGCACTTTCCAGGATGTGTTACAATTACCTCTTCCTCACCTGCATAGAAAATAATCCATCAAATATAGGTCCAGAGATATATATAATATGCAATGGTCCTCAAATTTCCTTACCCACAGTCTAGACAGAGCTATAGCTATACAGCTACAGTGCCTTGCGAAAGTATTCGGCCCCCTGGAACTTTTCAACCTTTTGCCACATTTCAGGCTTCAAACAAAAAGATATAACATTTAAAAATTTTTGGTGAAGAATCAACAACAAGTGGGTCACAATTGTGAAGTGGAACGAAATTTATTGGATCATTTAAAAATTTTTGTAATAATAAAACTGAAAAGTATGGTGTGCAAAATTATTTGGCCCATTTACTTTCAGTTCAGAAAACTCACTCCAGAAGTTCACTGAGGGTCTCTGAATGATCCAATGTTGACCTAAATGACTGATGAAGATAAATAGAATCCACCTGTGTGTAATTAAGTCTCCGTATAAATGTACCTGCTCTGTGATAATCTCAGGGTTCTGTTTAACCCCTTCAAGCGACAGCCAGTTTGGACCAAATGCCGGAGCCCCATTTTTCAAATCTGACATGTGTCACTTTATGTGGTAATAACTTTGGAACGCTTTTACTTATCCAGGCCATTCTGAGTTTGTTTTCTCATCACATATTGTACTTCATGACAGTGGTAAATTTGAGTCAAAATATTTCATTCTTATTTATAAAAAAAAATACCAAATTTACCAAAAATTTCAAAAAATTAGCAAATTTCCAAATGTTAGTTTCTCTACTTTTAAAATACACAGTAATACCTCCAAAAATAGTTATAACTTAGCATTCCCTGTGTTTCTACTTCAGGTTTGGATCATTTTGAAAATTACATTATTTTTTTTTGGGACGTTAGGAGGCTTAGAAATTTAGAAGCAAATCATGAAATTTTTCACAAAATTTCCAAAACCCACTTTTTAAGGACCAGTTCAGGTCTGAAGTCACTTTGTGAGGCTTCCATCATAGAAGCCACCCAAAAATGACCCCATTTTAGAAACTACACCCCTCAAGGTATTTAAAACTGGTTTTACAAACGTTATTAACCCTTTAGGTGTTCCACAAGAATTAAAGGAAAATGTAGCCAAAATTTCCAAATTTCACTTTTGTGGCAGATTTTCCATATAAATCATTTTATTCCGAGAATAAAGCAAGGGTTAACTGCCAAACAAAACTCAATAATTATTACCCTGATTCTGTAGTTTACAGAAATGCCCCATTTGTGATCATAAACTGCTGTACAGGCACACGGCAGGGCGTAGAAGGAAAGGAACGCCAGGGCAGATTTCACTGGAAAAATTTTAAGTTGCCATGTCACATTTGATGCACCCCTAGAGTAGGAAACTCCAAAAACTAACCCCATTTTGGAAACTATGGGATAAGTTGGCAGTTTTGTTAGTACTATTTTAGAGTACACACGATTTTTGGTAGCTTTATATTACACTTTTTGTGAGGCAAGACAAAAACTAGCAGTTTTGGCATTGTTTTTATTTTTTGTTATTTACAACATTCATCTGACAGGTTAGATCGTGTGATATTTTCATAGAGCAGGTCGTTACGGACGCGGCAATATCTAACATGTATACTTTTTTTATTTATTTAAGTTTTACACAATATTTTTGAAGCACAAAAAAAATCATGTTTTAGTGTCTCCATAGTCAGAGAGCTGTAGTTTTTTTATTTTTTGGACGATAGTCTCAGGTAGGGGCTCATATTTTGCGGTATGAGATGACGGTTAGATTGGTACTATTTTGGGGGGCATACGCTTTTTTGATCGCTTGGTATTACATTTTTTGTGATGAAATGTGGGGAGAGATCATGTGATATTTTTGTAGAGCACGTTGTTATGGACATGGCGATACCTAACATGTATACTTATTTTTATTTATTTAAGTTTTACACAATAATATAATTTTTGAAAAAAAAATCATGTTTTAGTGTCTCCATAGTCAGAGAGCTGTAGTTTTTTTATTTTTTGGGTGATTGTCTCGGCTAGGGGCTCATTTTTTGCAGGGCGAGATGACGGTTAGATTGGTACTATATTTGGGGGCATATGTTTTTTTGATCGCTTGGTATTAAATTTTTTGTAATGAAATGTGACAAAAAATGGCTTTTTTTAAACAGTTTTTACTTTTTATTTTTTTATGGTGTTCACCTGAGGGGTAAGATCATGCGATATTTTTGTAGAGCAGGTTGTTACGGACGTGGAGATACCTAACATGTATACTTATTTTTATTTATTTAAGTTTTACACAATAATATCATTTTTGAAACAAAACAAAATCATGTTCTAGTGTCTCCATAGTCAGAGAGCTGTAGTTTTTTTATTTTTTGGGCGATTGTCTCAGGTAGGGGCTCATTTTTTGTGGGACAAGATGACGGTTTGATTGGTACCATTTTGGGGTAAATACGACTTTTTGATCACCTGCTATTACACTTGTGTGGCAAGGTGACAAAAAATGGCTGTAATTACAGCTCACACTCTCTGATTGGTCCCTTGCCGGCTTCCCCAAGGTCTCTGCTCTCCGGGAGAGCAGAGACTCCGGGGCTGTGACACTTTATAGTGTCACAATCCCGGTAAGCAGTTTGAACGTAACTGCACGTCCAAATGCCGCAACTTACTTGCACTTTGGACGCACAGTTACATCCAAATGTGCCAAGGGGTTAAAGCACAGAGAGCATCATGAAGACCAAGGAACACACCAGGCAGGTCCGTGATACTGTTGTGGAGAAGTTTAAAGCCGGATTTGGATACCAAAAGATTTCCCAAGCTTTAAACATCCCAAGGAGCACTGTGCAAGCAATCATATTGAAATGGAAGGAGTATCAGACCACTGCAAATCTACCAAGACCCAGCCATCCCTCTAAACTTTCATCTCAAACAAGGAGAAGACTGATCAGAGATGCAGCCAAGAGGTCCATGATCACTCTGGATGAACTGCAGAGATCTACAGCTGTAGTGGGAGAGTCTGTCCATAGGACAACAATCAGTCGAACACTTCACAAATCTGGCCTTTATGGAAGAGTGGCAAGAAGAAAGCTATTTCTCAAAGATATCCATAAAAAGTCTCGTTTAGAGTTTGCCACAAGCCACCTGGGAGACACACCAAACATGTGGAAGAAGGTGCTCTGGTCAGATGAAACCAAAATCAAACTTTTTGGAAACCAATGCGTAAAAGCAACACAGCTCATCACCCTGAACACACCATCCCCACTGTCAAACATGGTGGTGGCAGCATCATGGTTTGGGCCTGCTTTTCATCATCAGGGACAGGGAAGATGGTTAAAATTGATGGGAAGATGGATGGAGCCAAATACAGGACCATTATGGATGAAAACCTGTTGGAGTCTGCAAAAGACCTGTGACTAGGATGGAGATTTATCTTCCAACAAAACAATGATCCCAAACATAAAGCAAAATCTACAATGGAATGGTTCAAAAATAAACATATCCAGGTCTTAGAATGGCCAAGTCAAAGTCCAGACCTGAATCCAATTGAGAATATGTGGACAGAGCTGAAAACTGCTGTTCACAAACGCTCTCTATCCCACCTCAAAGAGCTTGAGCTGTTTTGCAAGGAAGAAAGGGCAAGAATTTCAGTCTCTAGATGTGCAAAACTGATAGAGACATACCCCAAGCGACTTGCAGCTGTAATCGCAGCAAAAGGTGGTGCAACAAAGTATTAATGTAAGGTGGCCGAATAATTTTGCACGCCCTACTTTTCAGTTTTATTATTACAAAAAAAGTTTAAATGATCCAATAAATTTTGTTCCACTTCACAATTATGACCCACTTGTTGATTCTTCACCAAAAATTTTAAATGTTATATCTTTTTGTTTGAAGCCTGAAATGTGGCAAAAGGTTGAAAAGTTCCAGTGGGCCGAATACTTTCGCACGGCACTGTATAAAGGTGTCAGGACCATTTCACCTGCTTAACTCTGAGATCACCATGCCAGCACTGAGAGGATGAGGAGAGAAGTGAAGCTACTGAGCATGTTCGTCCACTACTGAATGCAGGAGAAGGTGGACTAGAGGGATAAACAGCAGGGGGCACTGTCAGAAAAGAAAATGTGATTCACATTAAAAACCTTACAATATTTTTATTGTATGCATATTGCAATAATAGTTAATTTGAAATGCCCCATACATTGCATAGTAACACTTTTTTGTAAGATAGTCCCTTTAAATGATCAGATATTCTCTCACTGAAATGAATTCTGGCAATGTTGTTTCATAATTAACAATACAAAATAAACATTTTTGCTCTTTAATTTTGATGCCTTGATTGGTAGGTTTCTGTAAGTATTGGGTTATTCTTCAACTGTCTTTGTATTAACTTTCTGACTTTCTTCTGTGTCTTCTAAATATGCAAATTTAATCAAAATCAGCATTTCAGAGGACATTCACTGTAAAGCCTGGGGACAGATGAATATTTTTTTTTTTACTCAATTATATGGTAGACATTGGCCCTGATTTATCATGCCTTCACTCCAGAATTCTGGCTTCAAAAAGTCGCAAAATACGGTTTTTGCAACTTTATGCACCCACTTGCGCAAGAATTTTGTTTCTTTCTAACTTTTTACACCACTCACTCCAGTTTTGTAATGTAGGTGGAAAGTGGGTGTGGTTAGCTATGTTAATGAGTTTCTCTCCAGATTTATTATTGAGACTTTTTAAAAAAGCTGCAAACACAGTCACATTCTCATTACAATAGGAAGGTGAAGGAGGGAAACTGGAGTAGCTTTTCTACACAAAAGTGTTAGGTTTAAGGAGAAGACAAATTTATAAAACAATGTGGCATTTTATAAATGTGGCATAAAGTAAGTTAATGCAAACTGACTTCAGATATTACCCTCACGATAAATTTCCCCCCATTGTCTTTATTGCTGTCGCCAACAGAGCTCACAATCTAAGTTCTCTGTCAGTTTGTCTTTGGAGTGTGGGAGGAAACGGACTACCTGGAGGAAACCAACACAAAAACAGGGAGCAACTCCTTAAGAAGTGTTTGTCAGACATAACTTTCAGATAAACATAATTTCACATGATCATCAAGAAAGGAGTACAACGCTTCCCATTTTCTCTATGCAGTAACAGATTGTTGTACTTACAGTTAATTTTACAATCGGTTTCCACAGAGGGATGAAGGAATTCTAGATTCTAGCAAGTGTTCTGCTGCCTCAGCACACCACACTGTATAGACATCCACTCTCTACACTGAATGCTTCTGATCTAATTACTCTCTAGGGGTGGGAGGGTTTGACAACAGCCCCACCAAGCAACTGGTTTCAAAGATCAGTGACCGTTTACTGATTAATGCATGGAAAATGCATAAGTACATAACAAAAGACATTTTTAATCCTTTTGTAGCGTAAACACAGGAAATGAGGCCTCTTCGTGACTCCGGTGGATCCACCTACAGATTTAAATCATAGCCTGACCTTATGGAGCAGAACTAAAATGTAGTCAACTGCAAGCACTAAGTTAAAAATGGATCTCAGACGGAAATTGCTCAAAAGGATGACGACTGTTGCAACAGCATCCGTTTTTTTGTTTTTTTTTACAGGATCCTGTTTTTTTTCTCTCTCTCTTCTTCTGATGAATCATGAATCAGAAGAACGGAAAGCTAAATGGTGATGTGAACTCAGCCTTAGGCCTCGTCCACATTTCCGTGTCAGTGACACATCCGTGAAAAAAAGCATACGTGTTTCATCAGTGAAGCTGTCCGTGAAGGATCCGTGGTTCGTCCGTGTGTCCGTTTTTACCATCCGTGTGGCATCCGTAATTCACTGACGTTGCTCAGCTGAAAAATAATTTCCAAAGAAGCTCCTATTAGTCATCAGTGAAAAACGGACGCATCACGGATACAACACGGATGTATGCCAGTGATTTTCACGGACCCATAGACTTCAATGGGCGTGCTTGGTCCGCATCACGTATCAAAGTAGTGCATGTCTCAGTGATTTTTTTACTAACCCACGCTCAGTAGAAAAATGCTGAAATGTGAACAGATACATTTAAATCACAGGGTACATGTGCTGTCCGTGAAAAATGCGGACAGCACACGTCAGTGAAAAACGGAAATGTGGATGAGGCCTTACTTTCCTCATTCCTGCAGTATTCAGCTTGTGAGGAGCTAAACAGCTGTGGTTTTCAGACCTTTCTGTACATCTGTGGGCTAATTAGCTCAAATGTAACTCTTTTTTAGCAGGAGAATGAAAAGTGTCAATGTGAGAAAAAAAGCTGCATAATAAGTAAGACGTTATCTCAACGCATACATAAACACAATCATCAGTGTAGTTAAGATATTTGAATTAGGATTGATTTGGATTTGAACATTTTTACTTCCTTAAAGTTTCATCATCTTTATTTTATCCCCTTCCCAACCAGGACTTTAAAGATGGTGCCCACTCACAAAAAGAGCGGGTCCTATATCCCAAGAACCATAAGTTTTTTTTAATTTTCTTTCTATGGAGCTGTGTGAGGGCTTGATTTTTGCAGGACATCTTGTAGTTTTCATTGGTATCATTTTGGGGTAAATAACACTTTTTGATCACTTGTTATTAAGTTTTTTTGGTGGTGACTAAGCAAAAATTATCAATTTTTTATGGCATTCCCCATAGGTAGAGATGAGTGAATCTATTCGCCGCTTCGTAGATTCGTATCGAATCTTGGGATTTTTCAGCTGCTTAGCGAATCCGAATATTAGGTGATTTGCTTCGCTTTTGTACGCATTCGCTACGTAGTGTGTCCTATAAATTATACGCTATTCTACGTATAATTTAGTTACTCTAAACGCTGTCGCTTATGAATTCAATTCAGCAATGCAGACTTTTCCCTGGTAGTTACTCTATACGCTGTTGTGTACGAATTTAATTCAGCGATGCAGACTCCTCCCTGGTAGTTCCGCCCCTTTCGCCAGCGCGGGAGGATGACGAGGCAACTCAGGAAATTAAGTTGCGCCTCATCCCTTTTTCCCCCTTTTCAGGTCATTTGGGGAGCCCCTTAAAAGAGGGTTTTTTAAGGAACCTTTGCTGCTTTTTTTTTACTCATTTGGATTACAATTTTACCTATGTGGATTACAAATTGCGACTGAGTTTGGGACTCTGCTCCAGTTCCATGACAAGCGTCAGAAGAAAAGAGACTTAAACGTGTCCGTGAGCATACTAGGTAGGTGATATTTAAAATTTTTATATTATACCTATAATAATGTATTTGCACTTTACCATATATATGTCTCGAATATTTGCTCTGACTCTGAGGAGTGCACGCCGTGGCCTCTCCTCGTACGTGCCTGCGTATTACGTAATCGCTTAGACAATAGTACGCTGAGATTCGTCAGCTATTTGTACACTCATGCGTACGTCTTCTAAGAAGTTGCGTACATTTTGTAAATGAACGTTCGTTATTAGTGAGCGAATGTTCGCTACTAGCACATAATAACGTATATTTTGTACGCAAATACAACGAATCTATTTGTCGAATATACGAATTTTAGGAAAAGTTCGGCGAATGTTCGGCGAATAATTTTTTTAATGATTCGCTCATCTCTACCCATAGGGTATACCAAAGCACAGTTTTTTTACTTGGAATGTTTTTTGTTTTTTTGTTTTACTTTTTTTAACCACTTAAGAGTCCCACAAGGGGAGTATAGCAGGTGATCTTTTCATCACTTCTAAAATACAATGCACTATTCCTATTCCTATGCACACATCAGCACCCCACGATCTGATTTGCAGGGTGCCAATGGGAGACGGAGTCTCCAACCAGTCTGGGTTGTTAGAGTACAGTGCTTAGACCGGTAAGCGCGGTGACTAGAGATGAGCTTTGTACAAATCTTTGTGCGCATCTGTTAATTTGTACACTAATGCTACGCATCTCATAATTTGTACGCTAACGCTTACATATTTAGTTGAGTAGAATACATTTACTGTATGCTCGTTATTTGTGCGGGCCTAGCATCGTGTGTGCATATGACGTAATCGCTAGACAATAATACGCTAAAGCTTTGTATGCACTTTGTACGCTCAGGCGTACGTATTCACGGGAAGGTTCACATCTCTAGCGGCGACTCCATCCCAGGTCCTTTTGCAGGTCCTACAGAAAGAAGAGGACACCGGCTGCACAATCAAGAGGATGAGTTAAGTTTTTTTATTATTTTTAACCCCTCACTGGCCATTTTATTTAGCATTCTGTCTTGAGAATGCTATTATGTTCCTTTATAAACATGTTATAATGGAAAATAATAAAATCACCCAAACACCGAACTCGAACCCGAACTTTGGTGAAAAAGTCCAGGTTCTGGTCCGGGTACCTGAATTCAAATTAGGATGGGTTTTCTAGAAAGTATTTATAATAAAGTGATATTTAGATATTTTCAGTAATTTTATTATATTAATTCCCAGAGAGCCCCTTTAAGCCGGCTGTACATAGTACTGTATCCAGCTGCTTTCCACTGTTAATCTGTGAGATTGCTTTTAGGTATAGTAAAGATAGAATCACAATAACACCGCCAATGATTGGTCTGAATTCTGAAAGCACCTTGTCATATTTCTGACCTTAAAGTAAAGCTGTCACTAGAGTTATCACACAAGCTATCATGCAAGTTATAATGCCTACCAAACCTTTTACTTTGATTGTTTCTTATCTGCAATCCACAGCACTGCACAAATAGTCCCACAACTCTTGTCTGATCGCCTGCAGCGATAATTTATTAGTTTCCAGCAGAAACAATCTGTTTGCCTATATATCTTCAGTAAATGTGAAGATTCAACAAATCCATAGTGTATCTTGTATGCTCAAATCAAAAACCTCTGTTATATTTTCACTGTATTGACCCATGCACTTATCAGGATTTCTATATCTGTTTTTTTCATTCTTCATCACCCTTATCTTTATGTCATTTTGTAGTAAACTGTCCAAAAATAGACCACATATTTTCTCTCTCCATGTTTGTTGAGTTAGGCTAGCAATTCCTTGTGTGATGTAAGAACTGTGCTGTGTGCTCTGAACTTACCAGTGTCTTCACCCTAGTTATTCTCTCTCACCCCATCTTCAACTCATACTGTTTCCTTGTGAAGGTCCCTTAACATTGGCTGACAAATGGGCAATTATCTGGAAAGATTGTTCCTAGGAGTGCTCCTTCATGATAGCTGCAGTTTGTAAAGGAGTCACCAGTCACCCAAACGATTGTTCATTGGTTGAAAACATATCTTCATGGGCAGCAGAACACCCTGTGTAAACAGAAATCTGCTGCCCAGAAATAATGACTTACTATAGAGATGAGTGATTGCAGTAGCAATCGCTCATCCTGATACAGAGGTGAAAATCTCTGCACCTGGGTCCCCCGGACACCGTCGAGGTGTCACTACGTGTTGCTGCTCTCTGGAAGGGGTGGTAAGACATGGTGCATTCCAATGGGAAATAAGTCTAGAGAGTAAGGGCCCATTCAGACGACCATATTATTGCAGGTCCGCAATAATGCGAACCCACAATACTACGGCTGCCGCCCGGCATGTGTTCCACATCGCTGCAGAACACACGGCCGGGCGCCCCATTCAAAATGCCTATACTTGTCCGCTGTTGCGGAAAGGCCTGAGCTAGCAGTCTCTCTCTCTCTTTCTCTCTCTCTCAGAAGGCTGGTGATCCAGGCTCTGTTGCAGAGTATCTCGTCTCAGCATCTTCTTCTGGTCACTCAATAGTCTGGGAAAATCTCTTCTTCTAAGCAATTTTCCCTAACTGCAAAACACTAGGGGCTCTAACTGCTCTTCTTATATAGTTTCAGGCTAAACGAGAACCTTCTAGTGGGAGGGTTGAAGTGGAGAAACTCAGCACAAATACAAAGTTACACTTTCTGTCTCTTATAGACTTGCTTTAGAGATTCAATGATACTCAATGGCAATGACACAGGAGTTTTCCAGACAAAACGGGTTTTTAGACATAATAACAGAGCTAAACTAGACATTCAACAGGTCAGTCTGTCTGGTTTTGTTGGTGAACAAGTCTGTCTTTTTCCTTCCAAAACACGTTCTTCTTTAAACCTTATGGTAGTAGTGGAAAATTATTAGTTTCTGATTATTAGCTATAAAGTCCCAAAAGTATCTCAGTATTCATTAACCGTTTCCACAGTGCTGTGCAAACACATTGCAAATGAACAGGATATATATCTGGATTCCACCCTTGTGGTGTTTTCCAGTTTTAGGCATAGCGGTTTCACAAAATCCATAACAGGTTACTTGCACCCATTTGAAATAATTCCCAAAGCATCCCTTAACTAACTACCCCTGCAACCGCATTGTTCCTATTTATTGTTTTTCTCTAGATGGATTATTGTTGACTCAAGTCAGCAGGCAGGAAATGGGGACCTATCTCCAGCTACATAGTTAGTATGGTTCAAAAAAAAGACATGTCCATGAAGTTCAACCAAGAAATGGGTGTCAATGTGAATTTAGAAATTTATTAGATTAATTTTATTTAGCTCTCAGAAATCATATAAGCCTTTTTTTAAACTTCCACTGTTCCTGCCGTTACCACGTGCTGAGGTAGACTATTCCACAGATTCACAGTTCTTATGGTAAAGAAGCTTTGTCACCTCATTAAAATAATGCTTCCTATCATTATGTCTATCATTAAGCATAGAGGAGAGCAGCAATCATCCCCAATGTATGGGAATGAGTGATTGCTACTGCAATTTTTCATCTCCATACAGATTCATCGTTTTTTGTGCCACATTAAAGATGCAATCATCCAACAAATGAGTGTTTGTGATCGCTGGCACATTTACACAGGAAAACTATCACTGACAATTATTCCTAGGAATGCTCCTTCCCAAAAAACACACTTCCATTTACATTTTCTGGTATTGAGATTTGGCAGATGATATCAGTACCAGAGAAATACAATTCTGTTTTGTCCCCATTCATTGTCAAAATGGACAAAACGAAAATGAACAATACGGAATGCTCCAAAATGTATTCTGTTCCATTTGGTTGCGTTCCCATACCAGAGAGCAAACTGCAGTTTTCTTTCATGGGATGCAGAGCAAAATGGCGTGAGCAAAATTTTGGCATGATCCACAATGCAAGTCAATGGGGACAGATCCATTTTCTCAGACACAATAGAAAACTGATCTGTTCCACATTGACTTCCAATGGTGTTCATGACGGATCTGTTATTGTTATGTTAAAGATAGTACAACCGGATCCATTCTCAACAGATGCAGACGGTTGTATTATCAGTAACGGAAGCATTTTTGCTGATCGCTGCTGAATTAGGCAAAAACACAAGTGTGAAAGTAGCCTACCTCTAGTTTTGCTTGAATACATACAGGAACTTTCTAAAACGATTTGACTCCAAGAAGACATTTCTTTCATTGTGGGATTTTACTGCTATTTTGTAATGGCTACACTGGGAATGTTGATGTTTTAAGGAAACTACAAAACCTCACTATGTCTTGGATTGTTCCTGCTTTCTAATATTCTTTTATTGCATTTTCTGGCCCTACTGGTAGATGAAAGATATATATTACTTTTAGTTCCATGTACTAGATCTTTGTTTTGAAGGATAAATTCTGTAACACTTAAATGGATGTTCTGGTTGTTTCACAGTATCCCTTATCCAAATTATCCCTTATCCAAGTGGACCAGTGGGACCCCCTATCGATGGTGACTCCCATTGATCACGAGAATGGGGCCCCGTACCCCCTGCAGCCCCCTGAAATGAACAGAGGCTGGTCCATTCATCTCTATGGTAATCCCAGAGACAGCCGAGGGCTGTACTCGGCTATCCGTGGAACATGCATAGAAATGAATGGAGAAGTCGCACATATGTGACCAGTGCTCCATTCATTTCAGGGGGCTGCAGGGGATACAGGCCCCCATTCTCGTGATCAATGGGAGTCCCAGCGGTAAAACCCCAACCGATCTCATAGTTATCCCCTATCCGGTGGATAAGGGGTAACTTGAAACCACTAGAATACCCCTTTAACTATGAAACAAAGTTATACTGTGGTTAAAATAAAATAAAAATGTTTGCTTTTAATACACACAATCACCCAATACAATTTTCAGTTTATATTAAATATAAAATAACAATTTTGGATGTACTGTAAGTTTTAAAGAACTTTTTCACCTTATATGAAAACTCTCAGTTTGACATAGTTTGGGCCCCATGGGATGTCTACTGGACTATCATGATAGTCTATCCTCTCTTGTCACTATTAATTACAAGTTTCACTCTTAGCTCCTGCTCTGGAACCACAGTCATACTATCCTAGTGTCCCTGATTGTCTGCTCCTCCAGTGTCTAGGTCCTGTCTTCTGCATTGATGGTTTCCTAGAGTTTTATGTAACCTGAAGTTTTGTCTTGTTGAAATTGATCATTCTTAACAAAAAATACAATTATAAAAAAACATGACTGGAGTTTTCAGACTTTGAAAAGCTGAATGCAAATGCAATTGTGCATTAATGTCTGTTGCTTTAATCCCTCTGTAGGCTAGTTTTACATGCAGTCACATGTAAAGGCTATGTTCAACACTAGGCACTAGAGGTCCTTTGAGGGAGTTGCTATTAATAAAAAATACTCATTTTTTTTTACAACCCACGCCTCTGACTTACTATTAAAACCCAAATTTTCTAGGGTAGAGGGGGTAGACATGGGTTTAAAATGAATTAACTAGCTCTAGGTCAGGGGCTGGCTGGCAAATTTTAGCCTGAGGGGCAAGCACACAGCACTGGCTAAATCGCTAGTTGCTTTTTAATCTCTTGCAGTTAGGGACTGCTTATTTTATTAACTTTCCCCATTACAGTGACCTCCACAGGACCCACCCCTTTAACTGTGACCTACACAGTACCCTGCCTCCTTAACAGTGACCTCCACAGCTCCCCACCCCCTTAACAGTGACCTTCACAGCACCTGCACCCTTTACAATGATCTCCACTGCATTCCATCCCTTAACAGTGACCTCTATAGCTCCCCACTCCTTTTACAGTAACCTTCACAGCACCCCAGCCCAATAACAGTGACCTTCACAGCACCCGCCCTCTTTGCAATGACCTCCATGGCATTCCACCCCATAACAGTGACCTTCACAGTACCCCACCCCCCTTAACAATGACTTCCACTGTGTTCCACCCCTTAACAGTAACCTCCACAGCTCCCTGCCCCCTTAACCATGACCTCCACAGCATTCCACCCTTTAACAGTGGTCTTTCCCCTTAACAGTAACCTCCACAGCACCTGAGCCTTAAGAGTGACCTCCACAGCACCCTGCTCCCTTAAATGTGAAGAAACTGTGACCTATAACAGTGAAGAAAAACCGTTGGGTTATTATGAAAACCTGGTGTAAAACTGTGTGTATATCAAGACTGAAGAACCTGTGAGCTTCTATTGGTTAATAGGGGTCATGTGACTGTGTGTATGTCAGTTAGAATATGAGTGCAGGACCTGCAAGCTTCTATTGGCTAATACATTTTTGGGGGAATACACCAAGAACAGTATGTCATAGAGCGAAATTTGATATCAAACAGTTAATTCATTTGGATTCCTATAGAGGGCAGACATACAGACAAACAGACGTTGATTTTGTAATATATATATATATATATATATATATATATATATATATATATATCTGCTTTTTTCAGTTCCTCAGAAGAGCTATTGGTACAGGAGGGATGGGGTTATCAGTGACTGACAGTTATCTCTTATGCACACATATACACACATCAGTCACTGATAATACCTCCCTCCTGTACCGATAGCTCTTCACAGGAAATGGAAAGAGCAGAGACAAATGCATAAATTGCAGGTTGTATTGAACCTTTCCCCACAAAAATATATATCAATCTGCTCAACTTATCCTGCTCTATAATATGCTGCTTTCAGATTGCACTTCATTTTTGGTAATGGATTCTCTTTAAATAGGTGAAACCATGCTTAAATCAGAAGGAGTATGACATCTATTGTGTACCATTTGTATTGCTGTTACAACGCTTCTCCTGTGACAGTTTAATCACAACTTATTGCTTCAGTCATGCAAATGCAGTCAAAATCTTATGAGGTTCTTGAATGCATGTTGATTACGCTAATTGAAGCATGGGTCACCAGCATTTAATGCTGGTGATTGCTTGTACAAGTCTTTCTATTTGAAAAAGCCAGTCGGATGACTAGCAAAATGTCTTCCAGGAGAAATATAAGTCCATTTGCTCTGACTTATTACCACTGATATACCATGGGCTGGATAAAGGAGAACCTTCACAAACAACTAGAAATATACATTTTAGAAAAAATTCAGGTCAACAGTTCTAGAAAATCTTACACTAGCTTTGCTTACTTTTTATGCTTTCCTATTTACCGAAGTCTTTCACGGTTTTACAGAGTAATTTTAGTCAATATATTTATTTCTCTGTACGAATTATTACTATACGTCTGTATCACATTGATCCCAGGTATGCCCACTTTATATTTCTAAGGGGTATACACCATAATATGTGAATACGGTGATGTTCTTTATGAAATTCTAATTCACAGTACATCCCATCGGATTAGGTATATCTCACATTATCCCCTATAATGAACAGAGACCAATAAGAAGCAATACTGCCCACACTATACAGTCCATATCACAAATTAAAATGAACAGCTCTTGATAATTTCAGTGGCATTAGGAGAAATTACATTCATCGCTGGTTCAGGCATTTACCGTAAGAAATTGGGAGAAAGTCTGAATGCTAAGGACCACATCCATTATGGAAGCAGTCATTAGCATGTGGAAGGCATGTGGGAGGCAACGCTGCCCTGGCTGTACTCACCAACCCTGGTCTTCTTCGGGGTTTCGCTGAGGTATCCTAACCGCACACAGCGGCAGGACGTAGAACATGTTGGTGTGCACTATGACCTGACGCTGTATGTGTAAGGTCACAGTACACAGGGGTACCTGGAAGAAGCGGTGTAGTAAGTCCAGGATATGCGGCACTGTCCAGAGCAAGCAAGGTAAGTTTATTTATTTATTTTTTAAATGTCTGATCTAACATCTGATGGGGCTGGGGTGCAATATGAGGCTGAGTTGGGATGGGGAGGTCCGATCAGAGGCTGATATGGTCTGATTGGGGACTGGGGAGTCTGATGTGGGCTGATCTGAGGCTGATGGGGGCTGTGGGGTCCCATCTGAGGCTGACTTGGGGGTCCAATCTGAAGCTGTTTGGGGGTCTGATCTAAGTCTGATGGGTGATCTCAGTCTTATGGGGGCTGATCTGAGGCTAATGGAGGTTGAGGGGTCTGACTGAGGCTGATGGAGCTTGGGGGTCTGATTTTGAGGTCTGATATGAGGTCTGATCTGAGGTCTAATAAAGAATTGGGGTATTCTCTGAGGTCTGATGGAAAATATTTTTTTTCCTCCTGCAAATTACAACTACTTGGGGCACAACTGATGGCAATACAGAGTGACATTATAAGTACTGGGGCAATACAGGGGGCATTATAACTATGTGGGCACTATAAAAAAATTATAACTACTGGGTGCACAATAATGGGCATATTACTAATAGGAGCTCTATAGGGTGCAAAGCATTGGCACATAAATGAAGTTCTGAGCTATATGAGGCTCAACCAGGTATGTTATAGATTCACTGGGTTGGTCTGCACTTGGGTTTGTGCTTAACCTAGCAGGGGAGTGTAAGGATTTTCCCTGTTTTTTTACCCTATACAGTGATCTAGAATTTGATGAAGCAAATCACTAGGTTGCAACCCCAGGAATAGTATCCATCAGCAGATTTGAAACTGGGCAAATGGAATGGGCCAACAAGTTGGCAGGCAGAAGTAACAGGCAGGCAGTGGTCAGGTCTGGCAGCATGCAGTGAATGGCAGACTGGGGTCAGAGCTAGCAGAGTTCTGACACAACAGTTGACAAGTGGCAAAACAAGTCAAGTCAATATTAGGATTACAGGTCAGAAGAACATCTTGGCAGCTAACTGACACCAAAAGGAACTTATTACTGAGGCTTTGGAATTTGAGGAAAGTGCTAAAGTAGCTTAAGCTGGCTGGGCATTGGCTGGAGAACAGGCCTTTGATGCATGTTGGCCGTTTAAGAGGTGGAAGTCAGTGTTAGCATGACACAGACAGTACCATAGAAGAGAATAGCAGGATACCAAGCAGAAAGACAACCATAAAGAAGGCAACAGGTGAAAGTACGACAGAGATACCATGGTGAGCAGGGTAGAAAAACGCAGAATAACCCAAATCAACAAGCTGGGACCTAGATAGATAACATCCTTAGTTTCTAAACTCTAAAAACATTATCCATTCAGCTAAAAAGAAAATGACCATATTAAAAGAAATTAAAAATCCACGTCCATGCATCAACTTTGTTACCTCTTCCATTTTTGTAATTTATTTTGCTGCATTCTTGATATCTCATTACTTATTGTTTGTTGCTTTATTACAACTCTATTTAGACATGACACCTTCCTTTTATTTTGCAGTTTTGTGTATGTTCGATTTTTTTTTTAAACACTAAAAATGATAGAAAACCATACACAATATTAAAATAAAAAGTATGGTAACATGGTTTCTCTTCATTGCAATTTTCAAGGTAAAACATATTTTTGCTATTAATTTTGAATCTAATTGTAATCTGAATCTGCAGAATGAAACTGTGGATTACAGTAATTATTTCCTTATCTCTTATTTTCAAAGTTGGTGTTTGTCTCACAAAAACAGGTTCCCAAGATTTTACAGTAAACTAGACAACAAGATGTTCATTTGCATTCTAATGTGGTCCTTGTTTACTGCGTTTAACAAGCATGGCCTATTTTAAATTGTGTACATACATTTTTTTAAATGAATGTGTTAGATGCAGGCAAGTTACTTACAATGTCACTGCATAATGCATAGCCCTTAAGGTACTAATGTACCAGAAAATCATTAAGGCAGAAGAATAGCAGATAAACAGACTATTTCCAACAGAAAACCAAAGACTGGCATTACAAGCAGAGGAGATGCATCTCCCCTGCTTTCATTCTATTTTAAAAAAGAATCTTTATGATCAATTTGAAGGCATTTAACCTTTTCCTCCAAGAGTTTTATAGTCTTTTTGTAGTGTAAGATTATCCAGTAATCATCATATAACTTGTGTCAAAATGATATAATGATACCATGGTGACTGTTACTGCCACATCAAAAGTAAAGGTAGAGGTCTGATTAGCTTTTGATGCATGTGGAGCACTGCAATATGACCCAAGATCTTTTCTATTCAGCTTGATACTTTAATTTAAATCTTTGGGAGTAATAAGGTAAGAATACATGAAATACTAAATAATACAGACTGCTACATTTTGCTACTGTAAAATGATACACCTAACAGAATCCTTCTAATTATTTTTCAAGCTTGAAGTTTTAGAATCAAATTATCCAAGCTCATAAGGCTTAAAATTCAACTGAAAAAAGGGAAAAATAATCCATCCTAGAAATTCCAAGATCAACTATGAGTGGTAATATTGCAAACTGGAAGCATTTATGAACCACATATACTCAGCCTCAAAGAAGTAAACCACATAAAGTAACAGAGTGGGGTCACCAAGTGCTGAGGCATACTAGGTGAGATTTATCACTCCGTTTGCTAATTTTCTGGTGGAAAAAGTTGTAAACCCCATGTTTGCGAAGTTTTAAACATCCTATTTCCATGAAGGGTACGTGGCAAGGGCAGGGCCAGCGGGCCCAAAACATTTATCTTCTTGGTATGAATTAAGACGTAGATGTGCTGTAGGTTTCACTTTAGGCACACGGACTGCCGGAGAATGCACCTATTTTATCACAAGGTATGCACCTCACCATAAATTAAGCACATCCTCTGGCAGCACAGAAAATATCACTTGATGGCACATAATAAATAGAGATGAACGAGCATGCTCGGGTGGAATTTGCGTGCGCTTTTTCAAATCTGCATGCTAATTCATATGCATATTTTAGTATGTACACTAAAGCATACGCATTTTATAAATTAGAACGCTAATGTGTACTAATTTATAAAATGAGGACGCATTAGTGTACATACTAAAATATGCGTATGAATTAGCGTGCAGATTTGAAAAAGCGCACGCAAATTCCACTCGAGCATGCTCGCTCATCTCTAATAATAAATCTTCTCCATAGTGCATAAAACTTCCTATCTCATTAACATCAGCACAAAATGTGTGCTAATAGCTAGATGGTTTGCACCCAGAGCAAACCAGTATATCACCAAGCACAATGTTAAGTGTTGGATGGAGTGGTTTAAAGCACGCTGCCACTGGATTCTGGAGCAGGGGAGACGTTTTCTGTGAATCTGGCAGTCTCATGGTAGAGTCTGCATTTGCCGAATGCCAAGAGAATGTTACCTGCCTGAACTGCATTGTGCCAACTGTGAATTTGGTGTAGGAGAGATAAAGCAAATGGGATTGTTTTCAGGGATTGGCCTAGGCCCTTCATTCCAGTGAAGGGAATTAGTGGGCCTAATGCTTGCTTCAGCATGCAACTACATTTGAATCAGACCCTCTCTTCTAATATCAGTGCCTGACCTCAGAAATGCTCTACTGGATGAATGGGCAAAAATTCCCACAGACACACTCCAAAATCTTGCAGAATGCCTTCCCAGAAAAGTCGAAGCTGTTTAGCCACAAAGGTAGAGCAACTCCATATTAATGTATTCTTATAAGATGTGTCCCAACGCTTTTTCCATATAATGTATGAATATATGTATATACATCTTACCCCCATGATACACAGTGTGCATGTGCTGATCCTTTAGTGTTGGTAATTAGTAGAGATGAGCGAGCACTAAAATGCTCGGGTGCTCGTTATTCAAGTCAAATTTTTCCCGATGCTCGGGTGCTCATTTCGAATAACGAACCCCATTGAAGTCAATGGGAGACTCAAGCATTTTTTGCAGGGGACCAAGGCTCTGCCTAGGGAAGGCTGGGTGAAAACCTGGAAACCTCAGAAAATGATGGAAACACCACGGAAATGGACAGGAAACAGCAGGGGCAGCATGCATGGATGCCTCTGAGGCTGCCTAATCCCACCATTACCCCAAATTCTCGGGCAACAGCCTGGTGGTGACCCTCAAGGCAATTGTGCTCACCCAGACCATAAAAATTTATCGTGGCCCTGTATGGCTGTGACTACAGAGTGACCGAGATACACTGCGGGAGCAGGCGAAGCACATAAAAATTTATAGTGGCCCTGTACGGCTGTGACTACAGAGTGACCGAGTTACACTGTGGGAGCAGGCAAAGCACATTAAAATTTATTGTGGCCCTGTATGGCTGTGACTACAGAGTGACCAAGTTACACTGCAGGAGCAGGCAAAGCACATAAAAATTTAGCGTGGCCCTATATGGCTGTGACTACAGAGTGACCGAGTTACACTGCGGGAGCAGGCGAAGCACATAAAAATTTAGCGTGACCCTGTATGGCTTTGACAACAGAGTGACCAAGTTACACTGCGGGAGCAGGCGAAGCACATTAAAATTTAGCATGGCCCTGTATGGCTGTGACTACAGAGTGACCGAGTTACACTGCAGGAGCAGGCGAAGCACATAAAAATTTAGCGTGGCCCTGTATGGCTATAACTACAGAGTGACCGAGATACACTGCGGGAGCAGGCGAAGCACATTAAAATTTAGCGTGACCCTGTATGGCGGTGGTGACAACAAAGTGATCGAGTTAGACTGAGGTAGCAGGTGAACCACCCAAAAATTTAGCCTGACACAGCATGGCGGTGACACCACCAATGCCTTTGTCCTACTGAGATTGCAGTCAAATTGCTGTAGGTGAGCCTCCCAAAAAAATTTTTTTAGTGTCTGTGGTTGACGATCCTGAAAAATTGTTTTAGAGTGTCTGTAGTTGACGCTCCTGAAAAATTGTTATAGAGTGTCTGTAGTTGACGTTCCTGAAAAATTGTTTTAGAGTGTCTGTAGTTGACACTCCTGAAAAATTGTTTTAGAGTGTCTGTAGTTGACGCTCCGGAAAAATTGTTTGGAGAGAGGGCCTGTAGGTGGCCCTCCGGAAACATTGTCTTAAAAGAGTGCCAGTTGGCCCTCTAAAAAATTCCCTTTTGGGTCAGCGTTTGGCAATGAAGAGAAGGAGGAGGAGGAGTAGAGGAGAGGAATCGGATACATAAGGAATCTTATTCTTTAGCTGCTTTCCCCCGGAGGAGATTTGAATTCCGGTGAAATCCAGGCTTTGTTCATTTTAATAAGCGTCAGCCTGTCAGCGCTGTCAGTTGACAGGCGTGTACGATTATTGGTGATGACGCCACCAGCTGCACTGAATACCTGCTCTGACAACACACTAGCGGCAGGGCAGGCCAGCACCTCCAAGACGTACAGCGCCAGTTCAGGCCACGTGTCCAGCTTTGAAACCCAGTAGTTGTATGGAGCAGCGTGATCGGTCCGGACGTTGGTATGGTCAGCTAGGTACTCCCTCACCATCTTTCTGTACAGCTCCCCCCTACTCTGCCTAGACTGGGGACAGGTGACAGTGTCTTGCTGGGGTGAAATAAAACTGGCAAAGGCCTTGGAGAGCGTTCCCCTGCCAGTGCTGGACAAGCTGCCTGCTCGCCTTCTCTCCCCTGCTACTTGGCCCACAGAACCACGCCCTCTGCCGCTAGCGGCGTCAGATGGGAAGAATTGTTTCAGCTTGTGCACCAGGGCCTGTTGATATTGATTCACTCTTATACTCCTTTCCTCTACAGGGATGAGAGTGGAAAGGTTCTGCTTGTACCGTGGGTCCAGGAGAGTGAACACCCAGTAATTGGTGTTTGAAAAAATGCTTCTAACGCGAGGGTCACGGGATAGGCAGCCTAACATGAAGTCTGCCATGTGTGCCAGAGTCCCAACACGCAAGAATTCCCTCTCCTCACTGGCCTGACTCTCCATTTCCTCCTCCTCCTCTTCAGACCATACACGCTCAAGAGTTAAGAAGGACTGAGCATTGGTACCCTCTTCTGTCTCGCCAACATTCTCCTCCTCTTCCTCTTCATCCTCATCCCCCTCCTCCAATACGTGCTGAGAAACAGACCGGAGGGTGCTCTGGCTATCAAGCGACGTATCTTCTTCCCCCATCTCCTGTGACAAGCGCAAAGCTTCTGACTTCATGCTGAGCAGTGAGTTTTTCAACAGGCAAAGCAGCGGGATGGTGAGGCTGATAATGGCGGCATCGCCGCTGACCATCTGTGTTGACTCCTCAAAGTTGCTCAACACCTGACAGATATCAGACATCCACGTCCACTCCTCATTGTAGACTTGAGGAAGCTGACTGACCTGACTACCAGTTCTGGTGGAAGTTGAAATCTGGCAGTCTACAATCGCTCTGTGCTGCTGGTAAACACTGGATAACATGTTTAATGTCGAATTCCATCTCGTGGGCAAGTCGCACAACAGTCGTTGAGCTGGCAGTTGTAGGCACCGCTGCGCTGCCCTGAGAGTGGCAGCATCTGTGGTTGACTTGCGGAAATGCGCACAGATGCAGAGCACCTTGGTGAGCAAATATGACAAATTGGGGTATGTCTTGAGAAACCGCTGAACTATGAGATTGAACACGTGGGCCAGGCATGGCACATGTGTCAGTCTGCCGAGTTGCAGAGCCGCCACCAGGTTACGCCCGTTGTCACACACAACCATGCCTGGCTTGAGGTTCAGCGGTGCCAGCCACAGATCGGTCTGCGCTGTGATGCCCTGTAACAGCTCTTGGGCGGTGTGCCTTTTGTCACCTAAGCTCAGCAGTTTGAGCACCGCCTGCTGGCGCTTACCCACGGCACTGCTGCTGCGCCTAGAGCTACCGACTGAAGGCGCCGTGACCACAGATGGTAATTCGGAGGAGGAGGAGGAGGGGTTGGAGGAAGAGGCATAGTACATCTGAGAAACCGTGACCAAGGTAGGCCCCGCAATCCTCGGTGTGGGCAGTACATGAGCGGCCCCAGTGTCAGACTCGGTCCCAGCCTCCACCAAGTTAACCCAATGTGCCGTCAGTGAGATATAGTGTCCCTGCCCAGCAGCACTTGTCCACGTGTCCGTGGTTAGGTGGACCTTATCACTAACCGCATTGGTCAGGGCACGGATGATGTTCTCTGACACGTGCTGGTGTAGGGCTGGGACAGCACATCGGGAAAAATATTGGCGGCTGGGGACCAAGTACCGAGGGACAGCCACCGCCATCAGGTTGCGGAAAACCCCAGTCTCTACCAGTCTATAGGGCAGCATCTCTAGGCTCAACAATTTGGAGATGTGGACATTTAGGGCTTGTGCATGTGGGTGGCTGGAATTGTATTTGCGCTTGCGCTCAAATGTCTGCAGCAAAGACAGCTGAACGCTGGGCTGGGACACATTGGTGGAGGTTGTGGAGGATCGTGGAGGTGAAGGGGTGGTTGTAGGGCGGGAGGCGCTCGTGCCGGGGTCCTGCGCGGGGGGTTTACTCGCCGAGCCAGCATATGACACAGGGGAAGGGGCAGTGGTGTGACCTGCAGGAGGTGAACGGCCTTGGTTCCACTGAGTCGGGTGTTTAGCACTCATATGCCTGCGCATGCTGGTAGTGGTTAGGCTGGTAGAGGTCGCTCCCCTGCTGATCCTGGTGTGGCACAGGTTGCACACCACAGTCCGTCAGTCATCCTCAATTTCTTTAAAAAAACCTCCAGACTTGCGAACATCTAGGCCTCGGCACGGGAGCTTGACTCCGTGAAACAGTTGTTGATCTACCTGCTCTGGCCCTGCTTCTCCCTCTGGCCACCCCACTGCCTCTTCCCACCTGTTCTGGTGCTGCACTTGCCTCCCCCTCAGAAGTCTTCAGTTGGATTACCAACCCAGCTTGGGTCAGTCACCTCATCATCCACCAGCTCTTCCTCTGATTCCTCACTAGGCTCCCCCCTCGGACTTACTGCCCTGACAACAATGTCACTGTCTGACAACCGTGTCTCATCATCATCATCATCATCATCCGACACCTCTTCACGCACTACTTGCACTAAGTCCACACTCTCATCACCCACAGACTGTGAAAGTTCTAAATTTTTGGCATCGGGACAGAGCAACTGCTCAGGTTGCTGTTGAGCAGTGGTTTGTGTCTCTGGGTAGGGTCCTGAAAGGAGTTCCTGTGAGTATGCCTGATCTGAATCCATACTTTCCGTGGGGGGGGGCAGGCTGGGGGGAAGGAGGTTGAGCTGGAGGAAACAGAGGTCTACTCCCTTGGCTAGCGTGGGTGGACTGCGTGGAAGACTGGGTGGTGGATAAATTACTGGACGCATTGTCCGCTATCCATGTCATCACCTTTAGCACTGTTGTGGTTTAAATAGTGGTGTACCACATGAACCAGTAAGTTGCGAGATGAAGCTAGGGAGCGAAACTCTGCGGCGTTCCACTGCTCCCTCATCAACATGTACTGTGTCAACCTGCCCAGGACCACGGCCTCTGCCCCCTACACTACTTGAACACCCACGTCCATGCCCTCGTCCTCGACCCTTAGCCCTTGGGTTCAACATTTTGTATGTTCACTGCACTGTATAATATATAACTGAGAGAAAAAATGTAGTCTTTAGACGACGGCTATTGTACCTCAAACCACTCAATTTTTCACTGCACTGTATAATATATAACTGAGAGGAAAAACGTATATTTTATACACTCCGGCTAGTGTGCAGCACATGACAGAATTTTTCACTGCACTGTATAATATATAACTGAGGGGAAAAACTTAGATTTTCTAAACTCCGGCTAGTGTGCAGCACACGACAGAAATTTTTCACTGCCCTGTATAATGTATAACTGAGAGGAAAAACGTATATTTTCTATACTCTGGCTAGTGTGCAGCACACGACACAATTTTGCACTACACTGTAGTAAATATATCTGAGAGGAAAAACGTAGTCTTTAGACGGCAGCTATTGCACCGCAAACCACTAAATTTTTCACTGCACGGTATAATATATAACTGAGAGGAAAAACGTATATTTTATACACTCCGGCTAGTGTGCAGCACACGACAGAATTTTTCACTGCACTGTATAATATATAACTGAGAGGAAAAACTTAGATTTTCTACACTCCGGCTAGTGTGCAGCACACGACAGAATTTTTCACTGCACTGTATAATATATAACTGAGAGGAAAAACTTATATTTTCTACACTCCGGCTAGTGTGCAGCACATGGCAGAAATTTTTCACTGCACTGTATAATATATAACTAAGAGGAAAAACGTATATTTTCTACACTCCGGCTAGTGTGCAGCACACAACAGAAATTGTTCACTGCACTGTAGTATATATGACTGAGAGGAAAAACGTAGTCTTTAGACGGCGGCTATTGCACCGCAAACCACTCAATTTTTCACTGCACTGTATAATATATAACTGAGAGGAAAAACTTATACTTTATACACTCCGGCTAGTGTGCAGCACATGACAGAATTATTCACTGCACTGTATAATATATAACTGAGAGGAAAAACTTATATTTTCTACACTCCGGCTTGTGTGCAGCACACGACAGAATTTTTCACTGCACTGTATAATATATAACTGAGAGGAAAAACTTAGATTTTCTACACTCCGGCTAGTGTGCAGCACACAACAGAAATTTTTCACTGCCCTGTATAATGTATAACTGAGAGGAAAAACATATATTTTCTACACTCCGGCTAGTGTGCAGCACACGACACAATTTCGCACTGCACTGTAGTAAATATATCTGAGAGGACAAATGTAGTCTTTAGACGGCGGCTATTGCACTGCAAACCACTCAATTTTTCACTGCACGGTATAATATATAACTGAGAGGAAAAATGTATATTTTATACACTCCGGCTAGTGTGCAGCACACAACAGAATTTTTCACTGTACTGTATAATATATAACTGAGAGGAAAAACTAAGATTTTCTACACTCCGGCTAGTGTGCAGCACACAACAGAATTTTTCACTGCACTGTATAATATATAACTGAGAGGAAAAACGTATATTTTCTACACTCCGGCTAGTGTGCAGCACACAACACAATTTCGCACTGCACTGTAGTATATATGAATGAGAGGAAAAACGTAGTCTTTAGACAGCGGCTACTGCACAGCAAACCACTCAATTTTTCACTGCACTGTATAATATATAACTGAGAGGAAAAACTTATATTTTATACACTCCGGCTAGTGTGCAGCACACAACAGAATTTTTCACTGCACTGTATAAAATATAACTAAGAGGAAAAACGTATATTTTCTACACTCCAGCTAGTGTGCAGCACATGACAGAATTTTTCACTGCACTGTATAATATATAACTGAGAGGAAAAACGTATATTTTCTACACTCCGGCTAGTGTGCAGCACATGACACAATTTTGCACTACACTGTAGTATATATGACTGAGAGGAAAAACGTAGTCTTTAGACGGCGGCTATTGCACCGCAAATCACTCAATTTTTCACTGCACTGTAGTATATATGACTGAGAGGAAAAACGTAGTCTTTAGACGGCGGCTATTGCACCGCAAACCACTCAATTTTTCACTGCACTGTAGGATATATAAAAAAACGTATTCCCTAGACTGACGCTACTGTACAGCACACTACATAATTGTTCACTGGACTGTAGTGTATAGAAATGACAGAAAAACGTATTCCATAGAATGACGCTACTGTACAGCACACTACATAATTGTTCACTGGACTGTAGTGTATAGAAATGACAGAAAAACGTATTCCCTAGACTGACGCTACTGTACAGTACACTACATAATTGTTCACTGGACTGTAGTGTATAGAAATGACAGAAAAACGTATTCCCTAGACTGACTCCCTAGAGTTCTTTGTGGGTGTTTCCTGCCTAACCAACATCTAAATTCAGGCCCTAACACTCTCCCTGACAGACAGCAGCTCTATCCCTAATCTCATGCAGATGGCGTATGACGCGAGCAGCGCGGGACCTGATTCTTATATTCCCAGGTCATCTGATCTGGCCAGTCAATCCCTGCTATCGACTTGAAGGGGTCCCACGTGATGCTAGGAGGTACCAAAGACTCTCCTGCATGTTGATTGGCTGAAAAAAGGTGCCTAACATGCAGGAAGAGGAAGTTGCCATTTCCTCGAGGATCGCGATATGCTCGTCCGAGTAGCGAGCATATGCGAATAGCCTAATGCTCGAACGAGCATCAAGCTCGGACGAGCTTGTTCGCTCATCTCTATTGGTAATAGATTATGCATGCAAATAACTTGAAACTTACAAAATAATAAAAAATTACTAAAAATAAACTAATGAAAATCAGACATTGTTTTTGAATTGTGGTTCAAAAAATGTAAACATTTTCTTTGCATGCTTCATTTTTGCATCTGTGAACATAGATCTGACTTGACAAAAAACTCTAATTTTGTCTCATCTGTCCATGGAACATTCTCCCAGAATGGCAAACTGCAGTCTCACTTTTTTAGGATTTGCTTTCAACAGTGGTGTTCTTCAATTTATCATCAATTTTCCTATTGTTGCCACTTCCAGGGAATTGTCTATAGTCTCATAGACCTTAAACTTCTGAATAATATATGTAACTGTACTAACAGGAACATCAAGTGTTCAACACTTTTAACTCTCTTCTCCGTCCACCGGCGCCCCCACCTTCACCTCTTATCTCAGCAGAGGACTTTGCCACATATTTCAAACAAAAGATTATAAACATCAGAGAAGGCTTCAGTGCACAGTCCCCTCAGCCCCTCTACATAACTGCTCAGTACTCTTCCACCAAAACCTGCTTCTCCACAATTACAGAAGAATACCTTTCCACCCTACTCTCCAGATCACATCTCACCACCTGCGCACTAGACCCAATCCCATCCCACCTCATTCCCAACCTCTCCTCAGTGTTCATCCCAGCCCTAACTCATCTCTTCAACCTATCTCTGACCTCTGGTGTCTTCCCCTCTGGTTTTAAACACGCTACAATTAAACCCATCCTTAAAAAACCCTCACTCGACCCATCTTCTCTGTCCAGCTATCGCCCCATATCACTTCTGCCATATGCCTCAAAGCTACTTGAGCAACATGTCCATTCAGAACTGTCCTCTCACCTCTCCTCCTGCTCACTCTTTGACCACCTACAGTCAGGCTTCCGACCCCACCACTCGACTGAAACTGCCCTTACTAAAGTCACCAACGATCTGCTAGCAGCCAAAACCAAAAAACATTACTCTGTTCTTCTCCTCCTTGACCTGTCCTCTGCCTTTGACACCGTCGACCACTCCCTTCTACTACAAACTCTCTCGTCTCTTGGCATCACTGACCTGGCCCTCTCATGGATTGCATCATACCTCACCGACCGGACATTTAGCGTCTGCCACTCTCATGCCACCTCCTCCTCCCATTCCCTCTCTGTTGGTGTCCCACAAGGCTCAGTCCTAGGTCCCCTGCTCTTCTCTATCTATACCTTTGGCCTGGGACAGCTCATAGAGTCCCATGGCTTTCAGTATCACTTTTATGCTGATGACACACAAATCTACCTCTCTGGTCCAGACATCGCCACCTTACTATCCAGAGTCCCACAATGCCTATCTTCAATATCCTCTTTCTTTTCCTCACGCTTTCTAAAACTTAACATGGATAAAACAGAATTTATCATCTTTCCACCATCTTGCACAGCCCTCCCAACAGACCTATCTATCACCATCAACGACTGCACACTCTCCCCCGTTAAACAGGTCCGCTGCCTTGGAGTGACCTTGGATTCTGCACTCTCCTTCAGACCACACATCCAAGCCCTTTCCACCACCTGCCGCCTCCAACTCAAAAATATCTCCCGTATCCGTGCGTTCCTCAACTATGAGTCTGCCAAAGTACTAATACATGCCCTCATCATCTCCCGCCTAGACTACTGCAACATTCTCCTCTGTGGCCTTCCATCTAGCACTCTAGCCCCCCTCCAATCTATCCTCAACTCTGCTGCCCGACTAATCCACCTCTCACCCGGTTACTCCTCTGCCTCTCCCCTTTGCCAATCCCTTCACTGGCTCCCCATTCCCCAGAGAATTCAGTTTAAAATACTAACAAATACATACAAGGCCGTCCACAACCTGTCCCCTCCCTACATCTCACAACTACTCTCCCGATACATCCCCACACGTAATCTCCGATCCTCACAAGACCTCCTTCTCTCCTCCACTCTTATCGACTCTTCACACAATCGCCTCCAGGATTTCTCCCGCGCAGCCCCAATACTCTGGAACTCTGTACCCCAACATATCAGACTCTCACCTACAGTGGAATCCTTCAAAAGAAATCTGAAAACCCACCTCTTCAGACAAGCCTACAACCTGTGACCCTGCTGCTGCTGCCATGACCAGCTTTACCCTCACCTACTGTGTCCTCACATACCGCATAGATTGTAAGCCTTCACGGGCAGGGCCCTCTCTCCTTCTGTACCAGTCTGTAACTTGTTTGTCCTAGAGCAATTGTCTAGACTATGTATGTAAACCCCTTTCAACATGTACAGCGCTGTGGAATGAATGGCGCTTTAATAATAATAAATAATAATAATAATAATCAAGCTGTTTGGAGATGGTTTTATATTTTTTTCCTTTAACATGTATGTCTATAATTTTCTTTCTAATCTCCTGAGACAATACCTCAGCTTTCTTTGATCAATGTTCAGTGTGGTATACACCTTGATACCAAACAGCACAGTGACTACTTTTCTCCCTTTGAATAGGCAGACTAATTGCAAGTTTGAAGAACCTTAACCAAGAATATGGCAATATTAGAAAAAATGGACTCCCTAACTGAGACAACTGGATGGCCCAGTGGATTGTAGGTAACATATATATGAGATTGATTCTGATTGATGATATTACATTGGAGAGCCATCTTTAAAATACAATATAAGCACCTCATTATGTCAAATTTAGGATCTGAGGAAACACGTTTATAGATACTATCATTCAGTTGTCTTCTCACTTCAACTTCATGTTTGGAAGTGTGCATAATGACCACCGCCCCACCTTTGTCCACAGGTTTGAAATCATGAGTTCCCGGAGGGCCTGTAATTCAGCAGACATCATGTTAGGATATCTACATTTACGTTGTGTTCTAGACTTGGCCACCTCAATGTCCATTTTAACGGCATTAACATATGTGTCTACAGAAGTGACGTGAAGTCGCTTCTCCTAGACAACTCCACTGATATAAAGGTTAGTTCCATCTGTCGATCAGCCCATTTGTTAGAGGGATACAATGATCCGCAAAAAAAAGTTTCAATTTGATACTATGGAAGAATCCGTATAAATTGCATTCTAACTGAAACCACTCTATATGTCACCCATGTGTCGACACCCCACATTAATGACATGCCCAGCATGGGACACCATGGGTATCCCATCTGGGCATGTCAACATCCAAATAAACCATGGACAACCACCCTTGTGCAAGAGCCATGTGCTGTATGCTGGGAGGACATAAGAGTTACAGTAATAAATCACATATGACCAGTCTCTGCTGCTGCAAACCAGATGGAGGGGGGAGGGCAGCTTTAGCTGCTCATATCTTGGGATTAGTAGCAGACAGAACAATGGTTCTGACCTCCTTTGAAAGCTGACATTCCAAGCTTTAAAATGATACCACACAGCATTCACAGCATTATATCCAGTATATCAGAAGATATAGCTGTTAGAAATCGAGTCGGGAGAGAAAGCTGTTTTTACTTTCACTTTCAGCCGGGCACTTGGGAGCTGTTTTCCTGCAGAATAAAAGTGCTTTTTCTTGACATGTAATACAGACACACAGTGCACACAGGTATATCTGAGATATATATGCAATCTTCTGTGGGGCAGTGCTGTTAGTGATATAGGTGAAAATGAGGTGACAGACTCCCTTTAAGTTGATGGATTCCTGCACAATTCCAAAATGGTTACATGATCAAGTTGAGTATCAATAGGAAGGTGTGACTCTTTAAATTACACCTTCAAAGATTCCTAGCGTACTTTGTCTGGTAAAGGTCAATAGGAAGAGGCAAATAAAGTGGGGGAGAGGATAAGTATATAATCTTTCCTGGTTTAATAGTATGTAAGTGCATTTATGTTGATATACCATAATCAGCTACATTGTCTTTAGTTTTGACTATTTTTTGTTTTTTAAATTTATGGTATTAATTTATTTAAAAAATGATTTTGATGATGACTGTCAGATCAAAGTTTACCACATGTAACAAAGCAAGTGTGGACCCACTGTGCCACTGAACCAATTTGGCGTGGGCAATGCCGGAAGGTATTGTCAAAGTCGTTCCCTGGTATTCACCTTTTTGCTCCCTTACAACTTGTGATTGATTTCTTTGTAGGTCTTTAACAAAAGATTAAAGTAGCTTTGAGATTACCACTGCTTTTTTCAGGAAGTCCCACTGTATTGTCGCACCCCAAACCTTCAACCTGATATAGTTACATATATTTTATGCATACATTGATCTAACACTGGAGGATATTTAATGAGAGCTTTATTATAGCTAATATTAAGTAAGGCTTGTGTGTTGTTAAGTAAGGCTTGTGGGTCTTAACAATGAGGAGTTATTTATGACACATTTGAAGTCTTATTTGATGGGTAGATGTGAGTATTTTTTAAGTTTTATATGAAGGGAAGAAATGACTGAGGCTGGATGTGTGGGTGAATGAAGGTAACATAATTTTGGGTATTAGGTACATTTATCCATATTTAATTTGAACAAGAACTATAACACATGCCGTCTCTGGGACTGTTAAAACCAAATCAAAATGCTTAATTTCCGGAAAAGAACCAAGGTTGTTCATCCTGAATTTTACCTGGTGGCAATAAATGTGGACTCGCTTCATAGTTCCTAACTATACATCATGTACAAAATCATGACGGATACTCAACACCAAACACATCAACTTTCCCTGATGTTAAAGAAGGTTGTCCGGCCTAGTAGCCAACAACCACTATAAAAAAAAAAAAAATAAAACACACTCACCTGCCCATAGTTCCATTCCCGACCACTTCTTTTCCCTGCAGAATCAGAAGGTAGATTGGCCACAACCGTCACAGGACCAATCTACTTGAAATTTACATCCCTTCGGTGATTATTCAAGCAGACGTGACCACTGAGGCTTGTGATTGGCTGCAGAGGACACAGGATTAAGCCACTTCCATGGAAAGGTGAGAGTTTATCTTTTTATGAGGCACATGTTAGGACCATAGGGGTTTGTGGTTTCTATCCTGGACACTCACTTTAACCCTTAGGATACTGGAAGCCAGGCCAAAAATCCTAGCACCGTACAGCTACGGCGCTCTGATCGGGCGGGTGCAGGAGCTGTGCCCGCTCGATCAGCTACAGGGGTCCGGCAGTGGGCGATAGCCAGACCCCTGCTGTATGCACTGGCATCAGTGAAAACATGGATGCCGGTGCATTAACCCTCCCACTGCCGCGGTCAGTGCTGATCGCGGCACGTGCGGGTATCCTGTCCGGTTGCGATCCCCGTCGGGTCCCCGCGCTGCTGTGACGGGGACCCGATGGCAGAGAAGGCACCCCAATGCCTTCCTTAGGCATCAGGCTGCCTTCTACTGTAGTCTGTGAAATCCAGCCCCCTGGATCTCACAGGCAGCAGGCTGTAAGTGTATTACAATGTGTAATACACTTACAGCCAATGCATTACAATACAGAAGTATTGTAATGCATTGTGCAGGGGATCAGACCCCCAAAAGTTAAAGTCCCAGACTGGGACAAAAAATAAAGTAAAAAAAAAGAAGTTAAAAAAATAAAGTTTAACAAAAAAAAATAAAAGTTTAACAAGAAAAAAAAGTCATTTTCCCAAAATAAAGTTAAAAAATTTGTAAAAAATAAAGAAAAAAAGAAAAGTAGACATATTAGGTATCGCCGCGTCCGTATCGACCGTCTCTATAAAAATATCACATGACCCACCCTGCTAGGTGAACTCTAAAAAATAAAAAATAAAAACAGTGCAAAAAAAGCCATTTTCTGATCACCTTGCCTCACAAAAAGTGTAATACCAAGCAATCAAAAAGACGTATTAATCCCAAAATGGTACCAATCAAACCATCATCTCGTCCCGCAAAAAATTAGATCCTACCTAAAAAAATCGCCAGAAAAATAAAAAAAATATGGTTCTCAGAAAATGGCAACACAAAAAAAGATTTTATTTTGTTCCAAAATGCATCTAATGTGTAAAACTTAACAAAAATAAAAATGTTAAACATATTGGATATCACCGCGTCCGTAACAACCTGCTGTATAAAAATATTACATGAGATGGCTGCTGTAAAAAATTTTTTTGAAAAACTATGCCAAAGAGCCATTTTTTTCCCTCTTTCCTCACAAAACGTGTAATAGCAGGCGATCAAAAAGGCGTATTTACCCCAAAATGGTACCAATCAAACTGTCATCTTGTCCCGCAAAAAATTACACCCTACCTAAGACAATCGCCCCCAAAAAATATGGCTCTCTGAAATGGCAACACAAAAAAAAGATTTTATTCTGTTCAAAGATGCACCTAATGTGTAAAACTTAACAAAAATAAAAATGTTAGACATATTTGGTATCGCCGCATCCATAACAACCTGCTCTATAAAAATATCACATGATTTGCCCTTTCGGGTGAATGCTGTAAAAAAAGAAAATTAAAAAACTGTGCCAAAACAGCTATTTTTCTTCACCTTGACTCACAAAAAGTGTAATACCAAGTGATCAAAAAGGCGTATTTATCCCAAAATGGTCCCAATGAAACAGTCATCTCATCCCGCAAAAAATGAGACCCCACATAAGACAATAACTCAAAAAATAAAAATCAATGGCTCCCGCAAACCAATCCATCAAAATCTGTGCTGCTAAATCCATATGGCGCTCCTTCTGTTTTGAGTCCTGCCATGTGCCCCCACAGCAGTTTACCACCACATATGGGGTGTTGCCGTATTCAGGAGAAAATGGGAAACAAATTATGGGGTGCTTTTCTCCTGTTACCCCTTGTGAAAATGAAAAATTTGGGGCTAAAGCAACATTTTATTGGAAGAAATGAAACTTCATTTTCACAGCCATGTGTTTCCAAATTCCGTAAAACGCTTAGGGGGTCAAAGTGGCTAGTACACTCTTTAATATATTCTTTGAAGGCTGTAGTTTCCAAAATGGGGTCACTTTTTGAGGGTTACCACTCTAGGGGTACGTCAGGGTCTCTCAATTACAAAATGGTGCCTAAAAACCATTCTAGCAAAATCTGCCTCCAAAATCCATATGGCGCTCCTTTCCTTCTGACCACTGCCACAAACCTATAGAGAGATTTATCACCACATATGGGGTATTTCTGTAAACTGGAGAATCAGAGTAATGTATATTGAGGTTTAGTTTGCTGTTAACCCTTGCTGTGTTGCAAGACAAAAATTATTAATGTGAATAATCTACCAAGAAAAATTAAATTTTGAAATTTCACCTCCATTTTCCTTTAATTCTTGTGGAACACCTCAAGGATTAATAACGTTTGTAACATCAGTTTTTTATAATTTGAGGGGTGTGGTTTCTAAAATGGGGTCATTTATTAGTGGTTTCCATTAGGTAAGCCTCACAAAATCACTTTATGACTGAATTGGTGCTCAAAAAAATTGTTTAGTAAATTTTGTTGAAAATTTGAAAAATTGCTTCTAAACTTCTAAGCCCTCTAACTTACTAAAAAAATAAAATGACATTTACAAAATGTTGCCACCCTAAAGTAGACATATGGGGAATGTTAAATAATAAATATTTTATGAGGTATCACTTTCTGTTTTAAAAGCAGAGAAATTGAAATTTTGAAAATTGAAAATTTTTCAAAATTTTTGTTAAATTTGGGATTTTTTCATAAATAAAGGTGAAATATATTGACTCAAATTTATGACTGTCATGAAGTTCAATGTGTCATGAGAAAACAATTTCAGAATGGCCTGGATAAGTAAAAGTTTTCTAAAGTTATTACTACATAAAGTGACACATGTCAGATTTGCAAAAATTGGCCTGGGATTTAAGGTGAAAAGTGGCTCGGTACTGAAAGGGTTAAGCATTGCTAAGGAGTTAAAAATGTTTTTGTACAATGTACTTTCTATGCCTTACTTGAGGGAGTAATTGTGCTGTACCGTAGTATTTGGGTCAGCTGGGTGCCATTTTGTGTGACCCTTCAGTATTCTGTGATAAGAGTGGGGAGTTGTCTATTTAGCACTGTGGTCTTTCAGTAGCACTGCTAGGGATATTTTCAAGTTACACTGTAGCACTTGTTTGGTGCTCTTTAGGGGTATTTTGATGCTGTATGGAAGATTTCTGTGGCACTGCTGGTTACTAAGTTGGTGTTCCATGGTAGCATGGTGCTGTCCAGGGGTGTTGGCCAATGCAATGTGATATTTCTTGATTAGTGAGATCCTAGCATCACCATAGATTGGCTACTGAAAGCCCAAATAGAAAATGTTTGAGAAGTACTGATGTAAAATACATTATAATTAGATTACATTATATCTGTTGATTCTTACAGATATATGGCTATTTGAACAAATTGTAAATATTCAAAAACTAACACATATTCCTGGCAACTGATATTGCAAATCACATTCTTCATGTGCCTGCTTTTGCCATCATCTACCAACCAACCAGTCCCAATTTAAGCCTTTCTGTGGGTGCAAATAAAAGTAGAACTATCCCAAATTCGACAGGTTAAATTCTTGCTATTAAAGTGAAGGAAACAGTCAGAGCTTCTGATAAGCCTTCAGAGAATGTATACAGGTTGTAAAAATGATATTGCTTCTTTATGCTTTCTTTCCGATAGTTTTATATGCATCATTATCCATTTATATTTCTTATTGCCATGACAACAGCATTGGAGCATTGCAAAAGCTTTCATTGTAAAGATGCATTGGGCTTCTTTATATTTTGTTTGTTTCTCATCTTTTCATTAATTGCTGAATTATAATAAGCCTTCTACCCAGACAGCATTTCCGCTCTGCACATAAACTGGAGAAAGGGTGACCTTTTCATGTACCCACGTCCATTATCTGCCTCCCCCTTCCACTGCTGGTATTGATTTAAAACATTGCCATTGTGGTGCATATACTATATGCTGCAAACTTGTCTTGAATGTATAGCACCATCTAGTGTACTTATTCATTTGAGATATACTTAGTTATATTAATGCTAAAAGGTTAACGTGCACAAAAAGAGAGATATATCAGAAGGTAGAGGGTTGACACCCCCATCAATCAATTAAACAAATAGGCTTGTGGCACTTTACAGCACTCTTCCTAGTTCATTTGCTTACTAAGAAAGTTGCTGTTGATGGATTTTTCTGGTACATTGCAGTCCCACTTCGAGACCCAATATACGGGTTTGGAGGCAGATACATCTATTTGGAACATACATCATATCTGTCAAGTTGTGGTTCTTTGTCTATGCTTTATATTTTTCACTATAATATAGTAAGTTAGAAAATAAATTACTTAATCAGATATGTAAATGAATATGTCAAGGAATATGTAATGGACCCACAAAATAAATGGTCATTGTCAGGGCCCTAGGCATTTGGACTGAACGCCCCCACTCCCCCCCCATTAAAGATACATTTCACTCACCAATTATTTTTTTTTTTTTGTCACTGTGCATTTGCTGTGGTTTTCTGTAAGTGCTTTTTATCACATTTTAGAAAACTGGCAGCGATGTACGCATAGACATATATAACCCCACCCTTAAGTCTCATTCACACATCCATGTCGGTGCTCAAATCTGTGAAAAGGTGGTCAGTGATGCCTCCGTGAAGATGTCCTTGAAGGGTCCTTGTTTGGTCCATGTGTCATCTGTGTTTTACTGACACTGCAAAGCAGAAAAATAATTTTCAAAGCATCTCTTCCTAATGATTCTTGAAACATGGATAGCATCCATGTTGCATCCGTAGTTTTCATGGACCTATAGACTATAATGGGTGTGATGGAACCGTGAACACAGACAAAATAGAGCATGCTCCCATGCTAAAACCACAGACCGTGGTAAAAAACTGATGTGTGATTACACACATATGACCATATTTTCATATATCCATGTTCAATCAAACATGGACCCATTCATGTCTATGGGACCACAAAAAATTGCAGATAGCACATGGAAGTGTTGTACCCCAGAGCAGGTGCTACCATTCCTACACACTGCTACTGCCTCTAATGGTTAATCAATAATGTTATCTGTGTATTTATTCTAGGTCCTCTTACACTGTGCCTTAATAGTAATGGTATATAACCTATGTATTGTATTATATGCACTGTGCCTGGTTATCCAGAAGGTAGCAGTGTATCTGGCAGAGAGAGATCTTTAAGTAGAAGGTACCATTCCATTCTCCACCTTTTGGGCAGAAGTAAGCCAGTCCTCCTTCCTACCAAGGGAAAGGTTGGAGGAAGAGATATTGAAGTCGAGAGTTAGAGAGAGAAGAGACACGGAGCAGTTAGGGAAGCTCTCCCTTCCTACAGTAGGAGTCTTCCAGGGGAAGCAGCTCATAGAGCAACGGACTCCTTGCAGTTCATAGACAGAGTATTACAAGGGGGTCAACGGCCAAAGGCACTCCACTCAAAGGTGCCAGAACTGCCATAAGGTCCAGATACTAAACTGAAGCCAGAGATTAGCACAGCAGATAGATAAAACCAAGTATTCAAGTTCAAGAGAAAGATCAAATATTATCTGGATGCAAGTTTATTCAAGTAAAATTGTTGAACTTTATCAAGTCTAGACTCGACTTATTCCTCCAACTATAGCTCCTTTGAATACTGTGGAGCCTGGGGATTGATGGTATCCAGTTAGGAGCACCATGACACACAGAACTAGTAAGGCCACATCACAAATTATAGAACATGTCCTATTCTTGTCCATTTTGCAGACAAGAATGGGCATTTTTCCAATGGGGCACACAAAATGTTTGGGATGTACACGGGCCGCATCCGTATTTTGCAGATCTGCGATTTGTGAACTACAAAATGGATATGCCCCTTAAAGGGGTTTTCTGACATTCTGATGTTGATGTTCTGTCCTCAGGATATGTTCTAATTATCAGATGGTGGAAGTCTGACACCCTTGCTGATCAGAATTTTCAGGAGGCTGCAGCACTCCAGTGAGCGCCATGGCCTCCTCACAGCTCATCAAGAATGGGCCTGAGCTGCACCTAGGTCACAGGACCAATGAATATGATGTTACTAGCCCTGGAAGAGGTTGCAGTGCTCCAGCCTCTTCAAGCAGCCTTGTCGCACTCCCGCTGATCTGATATTGATGAATTATCCTGAGGATAGCTCATCAATACCAAAATTTGAGAGAACCCCTTTAACAGGTAGTGCACTGCTACCCATGGTATTCTGCAATAAATCCAGACAATAAATAGTCAGCTATAGTGCTTCTGATTATACCACAGATATCATGCAAAAACATTTCATGTAATCTGCACATAATCTGTATAATCTTATCTACAATTATACCTGCAATTTGCAGATGAGTTTACACACGGCAGACCTCTTGGCACAAGTAAAACATAAAAAAAGCAACAGCACTCTGCGAACACAAACAATAAGTACATACAATACTGCCATACTCACTACCTACACGATACTAGCGCTATGTTGTAAATGTGAGATTCTTGGCAAATACATTTGTACAAAATTATCTGTGCCCGTCTGCCATACATCAAGGCGATCTCTTTAAGACGGGAACCTAACACTAAAAGCCATAGTCACTAAGTGCCATAGCAGCCTCCATTAACTACAGAGGATGAAGGCTCCACATGCATGCTAAGCCGACATTATATTGTACCTCTTATGGTGCCAAAATGGCCTCCACTGATTTCAGGAAATGCATGCTCCACATGCATGTCGAGCCCACACAATATTATACCTCCTCACATTTACAACGTAGCGCTAGTATCGTGTAGATAGTGAGTATGGCAGTATTGTATGTACTCATTTTATTGTTTGTGTTCGCAGAGTGCTGTTGCATTTTTTTTATATTTTACTTTTCTATTTGCAGCCATGGTGACGTGCACCTGCTTACTTGGATGTGCTGACTGACCCCCAGTTTTTCTTGCAGACCTCTTTGCACAAATGGCACATTAGTCCTCTCCCAGGATGAATTACCTCAGGCTTGAGTCATACTTGGGGGGGGACCTCTTTAGTTCTCTTCTTCTGCCTTCAGTAGGCGGTTAGCAGAGTCATCCCTCTTGTGCGAAGTCACTCCTTCTGAAGCTGCAGTATGTTCTCCAATTCTCAGAGAAGGTGCTATGTGAACACATGTACAATAATGCTGTCTCACTCTACTATCTGAGTTTCTCCTCTGAGATGCAGAGATGATGTTGCAGTTTTAACTCATCCCTGATGCAGTTATTTTCCATTTTTGCATTTTAATTTTTTCGCTCCCTGCCTCCCCGAATCCATAAATTTTTTCATGTTTTTCCGTTCAGATAGCCATATGAGGATTTGTTTTTTGCGGTACAATTTGTACTTTCAAATGGCACCATTTAATATTGCATAAAATGTAGCGGGAAGCTGGAAAAAAATTCTAAATGTGGAGAATTAGAAAAACAACTATTTTTGCCACAGTTTTATGGGTTTTGTCTTTACGACGTTCACTATACAGTAAAACTGACTTGTGCTCTTCATTCTCCAGGTTAGCATGACCACGGCAATACAACATATGTATAGTTTTTCTTCTGAAAAAAATGCATTTTCCTTTTCATCGCCATATTCAGACCCCCATAACTTTTTTAGAGTTATGTCTACGGAGATATTTGAGGGCTCAGTGCAGTTTGCTTTTAAAGAGGCTGTATGTTACTCCCACCAGCTATGTGTTTACCCACAGTTATATACGTCACTGTCATTTTAAGATTACTGATGCATGACTGGCATTTAAGAGCTTGAAATGATTTGTAAACAGTCCTAGGAGACACCATGTGATCCACAACTTTTCAGGTCAATTGGAGCAATTTTGAGCAAATTTATTCGGACATGAATAGAATCGCCCTATGAATTTAAACAAATCAAGAAATTCACACATCACTAATAATAAGTTATAAGTGTACCCCCGAAACAGAAGAATATCCTATTAGGTGTTGGAGGCATTATTTTACCAAGATAACAACAAACAAGTATGCTGCTGTACAAAAACATATCTGCTACTAGTATTCTCAGAACATTGGGTTATCCACTGTAGAGCCAAGACCTTAAAGAGGTTCTCCAAGTTAAATTTATTGATGACCTATCCTCAAGATAGGTCATCAATATCAGATCGGCGGGGGTCCGACACCCGGCACCCCTGCCAATCAGCTGTTTGAAGAGGAGGCGCGCGCCGTACCAGCGCTGCCTCCTCTTCACTGTTTACATGCTGGCCGTAATAGGGGTAGTGGTGAGTAGGTGTAATTACACCTAACCGCCCCTTTCATTTCAATGGGAAGAATCACTCACATAGACTTGTATGGGAGCGATCCTTCCCATTGAAATGAATGGTGCCGTTAGGTGTATTTACACCTACTCACCACTACCCCTGTTACGGCCAGCATGTAAACAGTGAAGAGGAGGCAGCGCTGGTACGGCGTGCGCCTCCTCTTCAAACAGCTGATCGGGGGGTGCCGGGTGTCGGACCCTCGCTGATCTGATATTGATGACCTATCCTGAGGATAGGTCATCGATAAATTTAACTTGGAGAACCCCTTTAACATCGCTGAATATGTTTGGGATTATTTGGATCATGGAAAGCAGAAAATAAAGCCAACCTTTAAACGGGTTATCCAAATTCTGAAGCAGCCCCCCATGTGCCGGGCCCCTCACAGGTAATATACTTACCCCCGCGATGCTAGGGAGGCTTGTCCCCATCCCCGCCTGCCAATGGCTGATCTCCCCACACCCCCCTCCCGACACAGATGTTTTCATCCGTGTACAGGGAGAAGCAGCAGGGACCAGGAGCGGCGCTGGGAACGGGATAAGTATATTACCTGTGAGGGCCCTGGCACATATGGGGGGGGGGGTTTAAGAAATTGGATAACCCCTTTAAGACTAAACTTTTAAGGTGTGTACCAGTAATATTTAAAGAACAAGAGGAATATCTTAAAAACTGAAAGCATATTCTGAAATTCAAAAATAATATTATTGGTTGTTGAGCTTTTCTGCCTTTTCTTCTTATGCGGAATTATTAATATCTTTTACTTCATACCTAATTTGATATGCATATCTATCTGCTATGCATAAATCTCTAATGTGAATATATATGCAATGCTGTAATATATCCAGCAATATACAATACATTCTCCTTTTTCCTGCCTGTAGGCTATCTGTAAATGTTCAAAAACAGCTAATCTCACAAACAAATTTGTTTAGCGTTAAAAAGAAATTACTAGACATGGAGAAGGCAGAGGAGGGAATGCAGTTGCAGCAGTTTCAGCAGTTTCTTTTTCCCTTTGTCTAGGACACTAACATCTATTATAGCCTAGCATTCTGACTCACTAGGATATGAGGGAATTTTATACTAGTCAGCCATTAGACTGGGGTAATTGGGTATGGAAATGTATTTTTATGTCACTGAGTGTTTACTTTCCAAATGTATGTGTCATAGCATTTTTAAAGGTGCAAAGCCCTTATGGGTGTCCCTCCTGAAGGTCTAGAGGGTGGTCATTTTCAGATTCCTCACCCCCTGCAACCCTGGCTCCCCCCTTCAGGGGAAGTCAAACCGGAAACTGTAGGCCAGTCAGTTTAACATCTGTTGTGGGTAAACTTTGTTATGGTTTTCTGAGATGCTATCTTGGAGTATCTCAATGAAAATAAGAGTATAACACTGTATAAGCATGGCTTTATGGGAGATTGGTCATGTCAAACTAATTTAATCAGTTTCTATGAGGAGGTAAATTCTAGACTTGACCACAGTGCATCAATGGATGTCATATATCTTGACATTTTTTAAAGCATTTGGCTCAGTGCCACATTAGCATATAAAATGAGAATGCTTGGATTGGGAGAAAACGTCTATATGTGGGTAAGTGACTGGCTCAGTGATAGAAAACAGAGGGTGGTTATTAACGGTACAGACTCAGATTGGGTCACAGTCACTAGTGGGGTACCACAGGGGTCTGTATTGGGCCCTATTCTCTTCAATATATGTATTAATGATCTTGTAGAAGCAAACTATCATTTTTTTCTGATGACACTAAACTGTGTAAAGTATTTAACACAGAAGAGGGCAGTATACTGCTACAGATGGATCAGGGTAGATGGGAGGCTTGGGAAGAGAAGTGGCATATGCGGTTTAATACTGACAAATATAAGGTTATGCACATGGGAAGGAATAATACCACTATATACTAAATGGTAAAACACTGGGTAACACTCACATGTAAAAGGACTTAAAACTGTAGAAACCAGTGTAAGGCAGGTGCTGCCAATGCCAATAAGATCATAAAATACACATGATGAGAACATAGTCTTGCCATTTTACAAATCACTAGTTAGATCACAGATAGAGTATTGTGGGCTCCTGAGAACAAGATAGACATAGCAGAGCTGTAAAGGGTTCAGAAGAGGGCAACTAAAGAAATAACTAGAATGGGCAGTCTAGAGTATCCAGAAAGATTATCAATATGAGGGTTATTCAGTTTAGAAAAAAAGGTGACTGAGGGGAGATCTAATAACTATGTATAAATACATTAGGGGTCAATACAGAGATCTCTCCCATTCTCTATTCATATCCAGGACTGTGACTAGTGGACATTATCTACATCTAGAGGAAAGAATGTTTGTACACAAACATAGAAGAGGATTCTTTACAGTAAGAGCAGTGTGACTATGGAACTCTCTGCCTGAGGAGGTGGCAGAGAGCGTCATATTTAGGTGTCATAGAATTTTAAAAGGTGCAGAGCCCTTATGGGTGTCCCTCCTGAAGGTCTAGAGGGTGTTCATTTTCAGATTCCTCACCCCCTGCTGAGGAAGCCAAACCTTACCTCTCTTACCTCTCCAGGTGGATGTTGGGATAACAGTTCAGGCAGATGCCAGGAGCAAGTCAGGCTCTGTCAAGGAGTACCCATTGATCTTTGCAGGGCCTCTTGAAGGTCTAGGAAGTGGTGTTCATCAGATTCCTCACCCATCTGCAACACTGGCCACTCCTTTTGGAAAAACTGAGCCTATGACTTACTTCTCCAGGTGGATGTTGGAGTAACTGTTTGGGCAGACATAAGGTGGAAGACAGGCTTTCCCTAAGCTCTGACAAGTGGAGGCCATTTATCATTGATCTTTGCAGGGTTTTTTGGTCTAGATGATTGTCCCTTCAAATTTTGAAGAGGTATTTTGATGGACATCATCTAAGTGAATTTGTATGACTGTGGCACCTTTGAAAGAGAGTATATTGAGAAAGAGACAGTACTGATACAGTGTCCTGAAATACACTGCAAAGCATTGATAGTGTAAATATCATTGTATTTCATGTATTATCTGAATATACTACAAATTGTATAGGGAGTGAAAGGTCCCATGAGGCTCGTTCCACCCTTCCTCTCTAGGAGGAAGATTCTGGAGTTAATGGCTGACTTCTGAGGAGTGAAGACTTCAGAGCAGCAAGGAGCAGCACCTATAGGGAGATTCCATTCCCCTTCAGCCCACAAGCAACTTATGTCCATCCCTCGGAAGGGAAAAAGATCTACAGAAGGTTTAGCCGACAGACAGGGATTGTGGACTTTGGCAAACAAAGGTAATCGCCGCTACTCTGGCTACTGCCTCCTCTGCATGTGGTGGAGACACTGTAAGCTACATGCCCCCTGTTCAGAGACTGTATTCCTCCAAGGATACAGTGGATATCATATAATTAGAGATGAGCGAGCACTAAAATTAACGGATGCTTGTTATTCGAGTCGAACTTTTCCCGATGCTCGGGTGCTCGTTTCA
>ONZH01002006.1:0-82569 GCA_900303285.1 Rhinella marina
CAGTACCCGTGCTATTGCGTCATGCGGATATTCAGACATTGGAACGCAGATTTACGCGATTTATATGGCGGGGAAAGAGGCCCAGAATAGCATTGAAGAAACTTAAACTAACTAGGTACCGGGGCGGTCTCAATATCCCGGACATAAGGGGATATAATTTAGCCTGCATTAGTAGACATTTGCTGGACTGGCTAAATAACACTTCCTATTACTCAAACATTATTCTTGAACAACAGTTGGCCGACCCCTGGAATCTGGTTGCTTTGTTACACACCAAAATTGGGCACTTACCCCTGCCCCTAAAAAACTATTTACTCTTCAGGGACACTATTGTGGCGTGGAAGTTGCTAAGAAAAGCCTTCGGTCTGCCCTATCAGATATCTAAATATCTGCCTCTGAGAGGTAACCCCTCTTTTCGTGCCGGGAACGACGAGCAGCCGCTTTAGGAAATGGGACCAGCGGGGGATCAGGGTTTTGGGAGACCTTGTCCATACCAAGGAGGCCAGAATGATGTCCCTCCCCGAGTTGACAGATAGGTGGAGGTTGGAAAAAGGAGGTTCCTTTGAACATTTCCAAATCAAACACTACATTAATAGCCATGTACGAGATATGTCTAAGGAATGGGGAACCAATGATTTTGACTATTTTGCCAAGCGTACTAACAAGCCAAATATATCGGGATTATATATGGCCCTCCGTGACAGATTGTCAGCTGTAGACCCCAAATCTATGTTTGGGAAATGGGGACAGGTACTTGGAATCGATGATGTCCTTCAGACAGTGAGTGAGGGAGTGGAGGCCCTTCACAAAGCAGTGGTCAATGAGACGTGGCGTGAGACTCATGTCAAAATTCTCCATCGAGCGATATACGCCTTCAATTATCCTGCTTCAGCACTTAAAAACCAGACAGGTTAACTGCTTGTCCGCGATGTGCAGAGCCCCGTACGGATCTGTGGCATGGCTTGTGTGGCATTGCCCGAAACTAAGCACCTACTGGCAGCAGGTGAGCCGGGTCTTGTCTAAGATATGCTCTTTTTCGGGAGTGGTATCCCCTGCACTAGTTATCCTGCATGCGGATCCCATTGCGGGGAGCAGGGAACTAGATGGTGATGATGGGAGCGATCTGTGAGTTCCATTGGTCATATCCTTCTGATGGCTGCAAAAAAAATGCCTACTGTGCCATTGGCTAGAGCCAATTATTCCTACTATATCAGAAATCCGGGCTCTCATGGATAAAATTCTCCATTGGGAGTGGCTGGAATCCTTGAAAACAGCCTGAGGTAATGGGCAAGAAACTTATACGTATATGGAAGAGTTATATACTTAGAATCACTGATACAGAAATTTGTACTATGATGACCCCATTCAAAGATACGACATGGTATATGATGGGCGAGCTTAAGGGTAACTTGGGAGAGACTAAAAGTTCCATGACACAGACTTGGAGGTATATTATATCCTCTATCTCCAGATTGGGAGGATGTCTAACGGCACCCTAATACTGGAAAGTAAGCCTAAGGATGGTGGGGGTTGAGAGAGAAACTGCACACATATAAAGGGCTATTTAGGTTAAGGGGGATGTTCTTTTGGGGATGGGAATGTGATCCTATTTCATTCTGTATGTATTCGGACAGGTATGCTATACCATTGCTGTGATACTGATGCATAATGCTTCTGTTTTCCGCGATATGTGTCCGAATGGGTGTAGACATCTGCATAACTACTTGTTTTATTGTGGGGAAAATGTATTTTACAAAAAACTGAATAAATAAATGTTATAAAAAAAAAAAAAAAAAAGTCACCGTCAGTTAGCTGATTGCCATGATTTCAGCTTCTGTTGCCTCAACAGTTATCTAATATTGCTGGGAGAAGTATTGTCCAACCACAGATTTGCAGTCATACATGGTTCCATGGTCTTACTGAGCAGCTCTCTACTATGGTTAATAGAGGAAAACTCTTGAGATTTAACTTCTTCGTCTTCTGCCCTCTCACTGTATAAGTAGGAAACATCATATAGCATTCGTATGATTTACCCCTTAAAGGGAACCTGTCACCATGAAAATGCAAAATAATCTGTAGGCAGCATGTTATAGAGCAGGAGGAGCAGTCTGCATTGGACATGTGGCTGACTCCATTGATCGTGCGCTCCTGACTAACCTGTCCCACAAGTTGAGTTCAATTAGTGCAAGTATTAGGGCTCAAGCACACGGCCGTAGCCGTTTTTGCAGTCCGAAAATTGCAGATCCACAACACGGATACGGCCCATAATAGAAAAGTCCTACCCTTGTCCATAATATGGACAAAAATAGGACATGTTATGTATTTTTGCGGGTGCTGTGGAATGGACTTATGGTTGCAAAAAAAAAAAAAAAAATGTTTGTGTGCATGAGCTCTAAAGCTGAAGCCTGCTCTCTTTGTATTTATTGGAGGCCATTTGGCATCAGGAGAGGTAAAATACAGAGTGGGCTCAGCATGCACGTGGAACCTGCATTCCCCTGAATATAATGGAGGCCCTTATGGCAGCAAAAAGAGATTGGCCCTGATTTATCATACCAACTCCAGAATTCTGGCATCGCAAAAAGCCAATGCGCAAAATTTTATGCGATTGCGCAAAATTTTGCGACTTTTTTTAAAAAGTCGCAAAATAGTCGCAATCTCACTCCAGGAGGAGGTGGAGTAGGAAAAGTGGAGGAGCTTCTCTAGACAGAAGTGTTAGGTTTAAGGACAAGCCACATTTATCAAACAACCTGTGACATTTGATAAATGTGGCATAAAGTACTATTTCATCATCATCTCATACCTATTAGTTTGTTGTTAGGGTAGTTGATGGCATCAGTGAGGTCACGTAGCTTCTGATGGGAGTCTTTGGCTTTATGGCAGAAACTTACTTACGTGATTTCAGATTGTTGCTGTTGTTGTGCTTGCTATTAATGCAGTAAGCTTCCTGTCTCTTGTTCCTCGCTGGTTGAGATCCTAGTGCAGGGGTGTTCCAGTGGTCTCTTCTAAATCCAGTTCAAGGTCCTTATGTTCTGTTGTTTCCAGTAGCCCTGAAGGAATCTGTTCTTTGTCTAGTTGTTGGTATTCAGGTGTGCTTAGTTCGGTCTTCTTGTATACGGGTTCTAGTGCCCTCCTATTATTTACATTAGGGTCAGTATTGCAGATTAGGGTTTCTGATTTGCATATCTTTAGGGACAGAGGGGGTCAGTGGTGTCTGGAGTTAGAGGCAGCGGAGACCAGGGTAAAGATTCAGTGAAAGCTACAGTCGGTGTCTGTTATTGTCTGTCTGCTCAATCATCTGTTCACCATGTCCACACCATCATCCATCATATGTCTACCATCACTGTCCTGTTCCAGTCAATGAGCTGTTTCCTTGGTTTCATGTTACCTTCTATTGCTACAATAATTGTGATATTTCTTAGTTATTCGACTATCTGGTTGTTAAATAATTCAACCCCACTGTACGTCATGGGGATAAGTAAGTACCGGGAGACACTGCTAGTACCCAGGAAAGGAAACCGCTATAGGTGAGGTCTAGTTCTGCCATCTTGTTTTCAGCTGGCAACGTTGTACATCCTTCGTATTAGATGCATAAATTGGACCCTCTTTGCATGTGTAATGGAAGGTATGGTCAGTAAGGCAAATTAAATGTTATTGATGTTTTGGGATAACCTTGAAAAGGGGCTCAAACTCACAAATGTAATTTGTCAAAAGAAGACTATGTATTTTAGCTGAAAATAATGTATGAGTCTTTCAAATAAATTCTAGTAATAATAATACAATATGGAAAAGATAGCAGCTACCCCAAAGAGTTTTTACATATTCTTCATCTGGTTAATGCAGATATATAATAGGATAAACCTGATAATTTTCTCTTTTTTTCTCCAACTTGCTGCCAAGACATGTTTAGTTGTTCAGAGGAGCTGCAATTAAGTCCATTTTGCAGGACAGACCCCACATTAAAAGGTCCCCAACAGGAAGAATTGTTACACCAAGTTCACATGTTGAGGCTATGATGTGGATTTCCAGTCAGAATCCGCACTGAAGTCTGCAGCAAATTCATACAGAATCCACCAACTATGCATGTGAATGGGGTTTACACAAACCCGTAAGATATGAGGATGTTCATTATCCCTGGATTTTGAATGGAAAAGCTGCAGATTAACCTCATGAAATGACAATGGGGTCAATGACATTATCCACCTCATTAGTATTTCACTTCAGAAAATTCACTTCAATTGTGGGCCCCGACACTTCAGGTCTGGGCTTTGTGTGTTAAACTTTTATTCTAACTTCTCTTCAGATTGTCTCAGCTGGTTTTAACCCAGGGCCTGCAGTACAGAAGGTAGAAGCTGTAACCAGTAAGCCACAGAGCCCACTGCTATTAACAGAAGGATTTTATCTGACTAGAAACTTCAATAGTATTCTTCAAATGCACTGTGTACTGATATGTAGACAGCCTACCCAGCACAACAGCATTACTAAACAAATCATTTTACAGGTTATCGCAGATTGAACTTTTGGTTATTTTACTTTTCAGCTTTTCTTTTACCATAAAGAAAAGCTGGAAAGTAAAAGTTCCATTTTCCTGTCAAAACCAAAAGTTCAATTTTTCTGCCATAACCTTTACTAAAGAAAATACTTTACAGACCTTTGTTGGGAATTGAACAGACAAGTGTACCATTACACTATACAACCACACTGTTATAAAATAAGTATTTTCTATGCCTAAAAAGCTACTAAAGGTGGAGTAGAAATAATACTCTGAGGTTGTTTTTCAGAAGTAGGCCTTGGTCTTTTAGATCCAGTTAAGGGTAATCTTAGCGCTTTAGCATACTGAAATATTTTGGACTATTGTATGCTTCCAACATTTTGGGAACAGTTTGGGGAAGGTCCTTATCTGTTCCAGAATTAATTACAGTGCCCCAGTGCACAAAGCAAGGTCCATAAAGGCATGGTTGGATGAGTTTGGTGTGGAAGAACTTGACTGGCCTGCACAGAGCCCTGATCTTAACCCCACAGAACACTTTTGGGATGACGTAGAATGGAGATTGTGAAACATGCTCTCTTGTCCAACATCAGTATCTGACCTCACAAAAGCTCTTCTGAGCAAAAATTTCCACAAACACACTGCTAAATTTGTAGAAAGTATTTCTAGAAGAGTGGAATCTGATCTAGCTGCAAAGAGGGGAGAAACTCTATATTAATGCCTATGGAGCCACTGTAGGTATAATGAGTAGGTGCCCCAATATTTTAGTTTTTTGTCCATATACTGTGTGTATGTGTGTGTATATATATATATATATAGAGAGAGAGAGAGAGACTTCTTATCAAACAGGGTGTTTTCAAGCTCAAATAGTGCTTTATTTGTCACACAGCACATCACACTTCCAAGTTTGGCGTCACTCGGCAACATGAAGTCGCAGCTTCATATCACAACACAAAACAATAAACCCTTGCCCGGTTAGGCACTCACTACACAGAGGTCTCCCTAACTCACCTCTAGGTCAGTATTCACACTGCGGTATTTGGCTTTGGTCAGACAGCCTCCTAGCTGTGACCAGTGAAACTCAACAGTCCTCCTGGTGGAAGCAGTGAAATACCTTGGAGGGGTATGGTCCAACAGTCCTCCTGACTCTGACCGTGCGACACCTCTCTTCTTCAGGCATCGCTGGAAGAGAGGTGTCGCACGGTATATATGTACCTGTACATATAAACATTGATCGAGGCTTACAATATAATTTTTCTATTTTAGTATCACATACACTCACTGGCCACTTTATTAGGTACACCTGTCCAACTGCTCGTTAACACTTAATTTCTAATCAGCCAATCACATGGCGGCAACTCAGTGCATTTAGGCATGTAGACATGGTCAAGACAATCTCCTGCAGTTCAAACCGAGCATCAGTATGGGGAAGAAAGGTGATTTGAGTGCCTTTGAACGTGGCATGGTTGTTGGTGCCAGAAGGGCTGGTCTGAGTATTTCAGAAACTGCTGATCTACTGGGATTTTCACGCACAACCATCTCTAGGGTTTACAGAGAATGGTCCGAAAAAGAAAAAACATCCAGTGAGCGGCAGTTCTGTGGGCGGAAATGCCTTGTTGATGCCAGAGGTCAGAGGAGAATGGGCAGACTGGTTCGAGCTGATAGAAAGGCAACAGTGACTCAAATTGCCACCCGTTACAACCAAGGTAGGCAGAAGAGCATCTCTGAACGCACAGTACGTCGAACTTTGAGGCAGATGGGCTACAGCAGCAGAAGACCACACCGGGTGCCACTCCTTTCAGCTAAGAACAGGAAACTGGGCTACAATTTGCACAAGCTCATCGAAATTGGACAGTAGAAGATTGGAAAAACGTTGCCTGGTCTGATGAGTCTCGATTTCTGCTGCGACATTCGGATGGTAGGGTCAGAATTTGGCGTCAACAACATGAAAGCATGGATCCATCCTGCCTTGTATCAACGGTTCAAGCTGGTGGTGGTGGTGTCATGGTGTGGGGAATATTTTCTTGGCACTCTTTGGGCCCCTTGGTACCAATTGAGCATCGTTGCAACGCCACAGCCTACCTGAGTATTGTTGCTTACCATGTCCATCCCTTTATGACCACAATGTACCCAACATCTGATGGCTACTTTCAGCAGGATAATGCGCCATGTCATAAAGCTGGAATCATCTCAGACTGGTTTCTTGAACATGACAATGAGTTCACTGTACTCAAATGGCCTCCACAGTCACCAGATCTCAATCCAATAGAGCATCTTTGGGATGTGGTGGAACGGGAGATTCGCATCATGGATGTGCAGCCGACAAATCTGCGGCAACTGTGTGATGCCATCATGTCAATATGGACCAAAATCTCTGAGGAATGCTTCCAGCACCTTGTTGAATCTATGCCACGAAGAATTGAGGCAGTTCTGAAGGCAAAAGGGGGTCCAACCCGTTACTAGCATGGTGTACCTAATAAAGTGGCCGGTGAGTGTATATGGGGGATGTATTACCCAAAGTATTATTAAAACCACAAAAAATACCCATTTTCTTCATTTTTTAGCCTTATAATATACACATTTTTAAATTTCTTCTTTAATGAATAAACATAATGCACACACAACTGTGGTATAGATTGCTAATATTGATGTGAGACTTTGCAACCATCCGTGATTTGAACATTTGCTATTGTGACAAATCTCATGTCGTCAGATTTCTTGAGCGGTCCCTTAATTTGTCTTGTCACATGAACTCATCTAGTTTTAGCAATAGACCCTATGGCTCATAATGTTTATTTTTAGTTTGCAATTACTCAGGGTCAATAGAGGATCTTTTACATGAATCTATAATATGTTGTCGTTGGGAGAGTGTTTACAGTTAGTGCTAGCATCTATTTTTCATTCATTATCCCTATGATATGCTACCACATCTTGACATTCTTTAATGAGTAAGAATTCCTGCATCTAGCTTCTCACAGACTGTCTTGTATAAATAAGCTGGGCAGCTTAAAAAAAAGCTGATTCTTAAGGTCAAATGTACTGTTTAAAGGGTTTTGTCTGTTAAACAAAGATGCTCCAAGGTTTTCTTTTTTTTTTTTTTTTTTTTATATAACAGAAACGCAAATGTACACATGAATGGCTACAAAATGTGATCTGCTTACAAAGATGACAATATTTGTTTCATTCCGTCGCACATGGACAGTGAACACGTCTGACCTCCAACTGAACTCTCCCAAGCACAACTCCTTACAATCCCTATTGCCAAATCCATGCACATTTTTTCTATTGGCGTTAGCAAGCTATTCGATGTAATATTCAAAAGGACAATTGTTACAAAGTGTCATAAAATAAAGCAAGAAGGGACATTGATATTCTAATTTGGAAGCAACATCACATTCCTATATATATATAGATATATATATATAATGTTTCTTTAGTATTATTTTCACATATGTGTTGCATTATCACATGCATTTGGTACACAGAAACACATATATATATAATATATATATATATATATATATTATATATATATATAATAAAGTGTTTATAGTATTATTTTCACATCTATCTTGTATTATCACATTAGGTGTTGTATATGCTTACATGTGATATTTACCATATGTTGGCACGAAATTGAATAAAATGTTTACAAGTTACAGATGTTTGATATGGTACATAATGGAAATAACATGTTAACATGAAATCGCATAATCCCGCAGACCCCACTTTCACAAATAAAATTCTCCAATTTAATGCCGTGTCAGGTTACTGCTCTGAACCTGCTTTGCTCATATAACACCATTTGAAAGTGTTTCCCTATTGAACTTTTGTTTAAATTCACATTCTTTCCCGATACACACATGAACACCCCATCAACCAGACCTGTTTTTATTCATTTTGGCTTGTTTTTCAGTGAAGCATATAATAAAACCTTCTACATGTATACATTACACATAGTTGTTGGGTATTTTTCTGTCACATCTCATCTCAGCAGACACTGTGGGAAATAGAATCAGTCTCGGCATATTACTACAATGATTAAAATGCATGGGAATGAAATTCCCTTTCAGGGCATCACAAAATACAGTGAATGTGAAATAGATGATTTGAACGATATATATATATATATTTTATTTTTTATTTTTTATTTTTTTTTCCATGATCAAATCTGTAGATGGTTGCTTCCAGCACTAGACTTCTGTGACTTTGTAAAACCAGAATACTGAGAGATAATAAATTATAATCTGCTTTTTAAGGGTTTTTATTCTTACAAAAAGTTTCATAAACTTTACTATGATCTAAAATTCAGAATAATTGATACTTTAGAACCTATCAGGACTCATCAGTGCATTATCATTTGAGAAGATTAAACTCCTCTGCTGCAAAACCCATTTTCATATAACCTATTAGGATATATGCACACGCCAGTGAAGTTTATTCTGATATTCTGTATGGATTTTAGTGTGGTTTTCACTGCGTTTCCACTCCAAATCTGCACCTGTGGATTTTGTCATTAATTAATTTTAATGCAGATTTGTCCCTAATCTCACACTTTGTATTATAAGGGGTGAAATCTGCACTAAAATCCACAGAAACAGTTGAAACAATTGACGTGATGATGATTCTCTTTGTTTACGAAAAATTGCACCATGTTCTGTTTAGTGCATTTTTAATGCAGTCCTGGCTCCGTAGACGTGAATGGGGCTTGTGTGAAAAACGGAAGGCATCCGGATGCAAAGCGTTTTCCACTGATGGTCGCTAGGAGATGTAGATTGTTATTGTCCAGTTTTTCTTCACGTATATGAAAAATGCATCAAAAACGGATTGTATCCTTGCAGAAAACACTGAAGCACTGTATGTAATCATAGACAAAACTGAATGAACTTGCATACAAAAGAATTTTCCTGTTACAGAGCCTTACACAATCTGTATGGCTCGTGTGAAAGAGGCCTTAGGGAATTCTCAGTGAATCCACTGTTCATGATCCTCCTCTGTTGTAGAAGTCTATGGGCTGCATAACGGATCCGTCCGGTCTCCGTTATGCAAGAGAGGATCCGTTATGCAGGCCATAGACTTCTATTATGACGGAATGAATAACGAAATGCCTCTAAAGGCATTTGGTTATCCATTCCGTCACAGAATTGCGTTATGGTCCGTGGTAACGGAATTCATAACGCAATTCACCTTTTACTACCAAACGAAGCGGAAACAAATTTCTAACTATAAAATTCGCTCATCTCTATTCATATCACAGAACCGTACCTAAGTAAGGCTGCTTTCACATCCGCACTTATTATTTCCGTTCTCTGCTCCGTTATAAGAGCGCTATAAGTACAAAAATAACAAAAGTGCGGGATTTGGTACACAACTGAAGCAAACAGACCCCATTGACTATAATAGCATCTGTTAGGTTTCTGTTCAGAATAACTTTTTCGGAGAATTGTTATTTTAGCGCTATTTTTGTGACGGAAGCCCTGAACATAGCTTCCGACGCAGATATGATAGCAGCCAAAGAGTGATTGTCAAGCTTTTTATTTTCCACTTGCGCCATGGAAATTCTTTTTCTATGCTCAGGTTATGCCTCAATAATGGCCAAATTCTCACCATCAGTGTGACCTCATTAACAGTGCCAGCAGAGTTCCTCCAACAGAGAGAGTGTCCTCAGTAAATAGTGGCAACAGGATGCCCCATCAAAAAACTTTTCATCCCTTCCATTGTGCTTCCATTCACACAGCTATAGATTTGATGGGGAAAAAAATGGCTGTCTGCATGACCACAAGGGGGGAAGGGGGAAGGGCCCACTAAACAGCTTGCATAGATCCCTTTAAAGTTAACAGAAGGGATACAAGTGCATATGGCGCAACCTCTCCTTTAGTACATCAGAAGTAAATTAAAGACACAATATTTAATAGAAATAAGCAAACCATTACCAGTGTTTATGTTACAATCACAGTGTATGAAAAGCATCTCTTTGTATTCACTAATTTGCAGTGCATAGCTCTCAGACTTTTATATTGCAATAATTTCATTAAAAACAGAAGAAACAGATTTCCAAATTAAATCTCAGGCAAAAGCAAATTAAAACCATTCAGTTTACCAATTTTACAAGCTACATGTCACACTGACACGACCCTTATTTCATACCATAATGCAATACAGGGACTGTATGATGTTATCTGTATTGTATGCGAAGTCATTTACTTGTATTTTCCAGTACCATCATATTGCATTAGGAAGAGATAGCATAATTACAGGCATACCGTACATCTTTTACATATGTTTATATGTCTTTAGCTTTTGGTTTCGACTATTTAAATGGACATCAAAAGGACAATTAAAGGGAATGTGTCATCAGGAAATGACCTACTGTACAAACTAAGTTTTGATGTTAAACATATTTTTAAATGTTTGATTATGTTATTTTTAATTTTCCTTGTCACTATCTTTATTTTTTTAAATCTCAATATTAGGCTCCTCTGTACAGATCACTTTCACCAGTCATCTCATTATCATCAAGCAGGATTACAGTGACAAATAACACCTCTATATACAGTACCTTGAAAAAATATTCATACCCCCTTGAACCCAAAAACGTTTACTGGGATTTTATGTGACAGACCAGTAGAAAGTAGCAAGTATGTGTGAAGTGAAAAGAAAATGATATGTGGTTTCCAAAAATTTTTATAAATAAAAAATCTAGAAATTGTGGTGTGTATTTATATTCAGTCCCCAGAGTCAATACTTTGTAGGACCACCTATCATTGCACTTACTGCTGCAAGTCTTTTGGGGAATGTCTCTACCAGCTTTCCACATCTAGAGGCTGACATTTTGGCCCATTCTTTTTTGCAAAATAACTCAAACTCAATCAGATTGGATGGAGAGCATCAGTGAACAGCAACTTTCAAGTCTTGCCACAGATTGTAAATGGGATTGAGGGATTGAGGGCCATTCTAACGCATGAATATGCTTTGATCTAAACCATTCCATTGTAGCTCTGGCTGTATGTTTAGGGTTGTTGTCCTGTGGGAAGGTGAACTTCTGCCCCGATCTCAAGTCTTTCGCAGTCCTTTACCAGGTATTCCTCCAGGATTGCCCTGTATTTAGCTCCATCCATCTTCTTATCAACTCTGACTATCTTTCCTGTCCCTGCTTAAGAAAAGCATCACTACACCCTGATACTGCCACCACCATGTTTCACGGTGGGGATGATATGTTCAGGGTGATGTGCAGGTTCCGTCGCACATAGCATTTTTCATTTAGGCCAAAAAGTTCAACTTTGGTCTAATCTGACCAGAGCACCCTCTTCCACATCTTTGCTGTGTCCCTTACATGACTTATGGCAAACTGCAAACTGGACTTCTTATGGTTTGCTTTCAAAAAATGGCTTTCTTCTTGCCACTCTTCCATAAAGGCCAGATTTGTGGAGTACATGACTAATAATTATCCTGTGTACAGATTCTCCCACCTGAGACCATGGACCTCTTGGCTGTTTTTCTAAGTAGTGCTCTCCTTGCCTGGGCTGTCACTTTAGATGGATGACCATGTCTTGGTAGGTTTGCAGTTGCGCCATACCTTCCATTTTCAGATGATGGATTGAACAGTGCTCCATGAGACATTCAGAGCTTGGGATATCTTTTATAACCTAACCTTGCTTTACACTTCTCCACAACTTTATCCCTGACCTGTTTGCTGTGTTCCTTGTTTTTTTTTACAATTCTGTTTCATCACTAATGTTCTCTAACAAACCTCTGAGGCCTTCACAGAACAGCTATAGTTATACTGAGGATAAATTACACACAGGTGGACTCTATTTACTAATTAGGTGACTTCTGAAGGCAAGTGGTCACACTGCATTTTTATTTAGGGGTATCAGAGTACAGGGGGCTGAATACAAATGAACACCACACTTTTTAGATTTTTATTAAAATGGTACCAATCAAATCGTCATCTTGTCCTGAAAAAACGATACCCTACCTGAGACAATCGCCTGAAAACTGAAAAAAATATGGCTCTTTGAAATTGGCAACACAAAATAATGATTTTATTCTGTTCAAAAAATAAATCTAATGTGTAAAACTATCCAAAAATAAAAAAATTTGACAGATTGGGTATCGCTGCGTCCATAACAACCTGCTCTATAAAAATATTGCATGAGATGGCCCCCCAGGCGAATGCTGTAAAAAAAATTTTTTAAAAACTAAGCCAAAACAGACATTTTTTTCCCTTTTGCCTCACAAAAAGTGTAATAGCAGGCAATCAAAAAGGCGTATTTACCCCAAAATGGTACCAATCAAATCGTCATCTTGTCCTGCAAAAACGATACCCTACCTGAGACAATCGCCTGAAAACTGAAAAAAATATGGCTCTTTGAAAATGGCAACACAAAATAATGATTTTATTGTGTTCAAAAAATAAATCTAATGTGTAAAACTATCCAAAAATAAAAAAGTTAGACATATTGGGTATCGCCGCGTCTGTAACAACCTGCTCTATAAAAATATTGCATGAGATGGCCCCCCAGGCGAATGCTGTAAAAAAATTTTTTTAAAAACTAAGCCAAAACAGATATTTTTTTCCCTTTTGCCTCACAAAAAGTGTAATAGCAGGCGATCAAAAAGGCGTATTTACCCCAAAATGGTACCAATCAAATCGTCATCTTGTCCAGCAAAAACGATACCCTACCTGAGACAATCGCCTGAAAACTGAAAAAAATATGACTCTTTGAAAATGGCAACACAATATAATGATTTTATTCTGTTCAAAAAATAAATCTAATGTGTAAAACTATCCAAAAATAAAAAAGTTAGACATATTGGGTATCGCCGCGTCTGTAACAACCTGCTCTATAAAAATATTGCATGAGATGGCCCCCCAGGCGAATGCTGTAAAAAAAATTTAAAAAAAACTAAGCCAAAACAGACATTTTTTTCCCTTTTGCCTCACAAAAAGTGTAATAGCAGGCGATCAAAAAGGCGTATTTACCCCAAAATGGTACCAATCAAATCGTCATCTTGTCCTGCAAAAACGATACCCTACCTGAGACAATCGCCTGAAAACTGAAAAAAATATGGCTCTTTGAAAATGGCAACACAATATAATGATTTTATTCTGTTCAAAAAATAAATCTAATGTGTAAAACTATCCAAAAATAAAAAAGTTAGACATATTGGGTATCGCCGCGTCTGTAACAACCTGCTCTATAAAAATATTGCATGAGATGGCCCCCCAGGCGAATGCTGTAAAAAATTTATAAAAAAAACTAAGCCAAAACAGACATTTTTTTCCCTTTTGCCTCACAAAAAGTGTAATAGCAGGCGATCAAAAAGGCATATTTACCCCAAAATGGTACCAATCAAATCGTCATCTGGTCCTGCAAAAACGATACCCTACCTGAGACAATCGCCTGAAAACTGAAAAAAATATGGCTCTTTGAAAATGGCAACACAAAATAATGATTTTATTCTGTTCAAAAAATAAATCTAATGTTTAAAACTATCCAAAAATAAAAAAGTTAGACATATTGGGTATCGTCGCGTCCGTAACAACCTGCTCTATAAAAATATTACATGAGATGGCCCCCCGGGTGAATGCTGCAAAAAAATAAAAATAAAAACTATGCCAAAACAACCATTTTTTTTCCTCTTGCCTCACAAAAAGTGTAATAGCAGGCGATCAAAAAGGTGTATATATCCCAAAATGGTACCAATCAAACCGTCATCTTGTCCTGCAAAAACGATACCCTACCTGAGACAATCGCCTGAAAACTGAAAAAAATATGGCTCTTTGAAAATGGCAACACAAAAAAAAGATTTTATTCTGTTCTAATGTGTAAAACTTCCCAAAAATAAAAAAGTTAGACATATTGGTTATCGTCGCGTCCGTAACAACCTGCTTTATAAAAATATTACATGAGATAGCCCCCCAGGTGAATGTTGTAAAAAATTTTTTTAAAAAACCATGCCAAAACAGCTATTTTTTTTCACCTTGACTCACAAAAACTGTAATACCAAGCGATCAAAAAGTCTTATGTACCCCAAAATGGTACCAATCAAACCGTCATCTCGTCCCGCAAAAAATGAGCCTCCACATAAGACAATAACTCAAAAAATTAAAAAATCAACGGCACCCGCAAACCAATCCATCAAAATCATCAAAATCTAAAAAGCAGTTTACCACCACATATGGGGTGTTGCCGTATTCAGGAGAAAAATGGGTAACAAATAATGGGGTGCTTTTCTCCTGTTACCCCTTGTGAAAATGAAAAATTTGGGGCTAAAGCAACATTTTATTGGAAGAAATGAAACTTTTCATTTTCACAGCCAAGTGTTTCCAAATTCCGTAAAACGCTTAGGGGGTCAAAGTGGCCAGTACCCCCCTTAATATATTTTTTGAAGGGTGTAGTTTCCAAAATGGGGTCACTTTAAGAGGGTTTCCACTGAAGGGGTACGTCAGGGTCTCTCAATTACAAAATGGTGCCTAAAAAGTATTCTAGCAAAATCTGCCTCCAAAATCCGTATGGCGCTCCTTTCCTTCTGACCACTGCCACAAACCCATAGACGTTTACCACCACATATGGGGTATTTCTGTAAACTGCAGAATCAGAGTAATGAGTATTGAGGTTTAGTTTGCTGTTAACCCTTGCTGTGTTGCAAGAAAAAAATTATTAACATGAATAATCTACCAAAAAAGTGAAATTTTTAAATTTCACCTCCATTTTCCTTTAATTCTTGTGGAACACCTGAAGGGTTAACAAAGTTTGTAAAAGCAGTTTTTTATAACTTGAGGGGTGTAGTTTCTAAAATGGGGTCATTTATGGGGGGTTTCATTATGTAAGCCCCTCAAAATCACTTTATATCTGAATTGGTGCTTAAAACAAATGGTTTTGGAAAATATGGTGAAAATTTGAAAAATGGCTTCTAAACTTCTAAGCCCTCTAACGTCCTAAAAAAGTAAAATTACATTTACAAAATGATGCCAACATAAAGTAGACATATGGGGAATGTAAAATAATAACTATTTTTCGAGGTATTACTGTGTATTTTGAAAGTAGAGAAATTGAAATTTGGAAATTTGGAAATGTTTCCAAATTTTTGGTAAATTTGGGATTTTTTCATAAATAAGGGTGAAATATATTGACTCAAATTTATGACTGTCATGAAGTACAATGTGTCACAAGAAAACAATCTCAGAATGGCCTGGATAAGTAAAAGCGTTCCAAAGTTATTACCACATAAAGTGACACATGTCAGATTTGCAAAAAATGGCCCGGTCAGGAAGGTGAAAACAGGCCCGGGGTTGAAGGGGTTAATTAAATTGAAAGTTGCCCCCCCAAAAAATTTGGAACCACGTGAAGAAATAAATAAACGGAAATCGATGATTAAGGCCTTACACTTAATATCACATTATCACTCACAGATAATTTGCTGCACTACCCTGTGTATTGGTGTATTGATCACCTATATGCTTGTTAAATTGAATAACTCCCCCAAATAAAAAAATTGGAACTGTGTGGAGACAGGAATAAATTGATCACTGATGTTTTCGTCTGCTACCCTGAGTATTTTATTTTAATTAAACTTAAACAAAAAATTACATTAACTAAAATGCTACATCAATGGTAGAACACGTGTTATACAGTTTTGAGCCTATTCCACCCCCACCCCCAAAAAAGGATTGCAGGTAGTTGCTTTTGAGGTTTGCAGCAGCTGCAGTTGTATTAGGAGGCATACCCAGCCTCATCTCCTCACTTCCCACTCCCTGGCTGACAGCTCTTCCTGCCTGTCCCTATTCTACACACACAATTCTTCTTCTTTATAATTCTAGCTTTTCCCTTAGGTGTCCCTGGCAGTAGAATACAAGTTGATTGTGATTTATGACTGTCCCTAACACCGTAAGATCATTTATCTGGCAGACACTGTAAGACTCATCCTCATTCACAGTCCAGCACAGAATGACCTCCATCCCTGCAGCACTGATTGGCTCATATAGGCTGTCTGTCGGCCTGTGAGCCAATCAGGGCAATCGCTCCCCTCACTTCCTCTTAGGGTCATGTGTGCACTATTCTTCTTCCTACCTAGTGCTTTTTTTCCTGCCGACACGTGCAATAACATGGAGATAAGCTCCATTTTACTGAATTTGTCCAAATGAACCTGAAAAGGTTTGGGTTCATCCATCAACTGAAAAAGTTCAAAGTTACTAACAGGTTCTATGATCTTTAAGTTGAATGTATTAGACTGTACTGTATTTCCAGTCCATAAAAAGACCATTTATTCGTACATTTGTAGTGTTGTCCAGAGTGTCTATTACATTGTGTTTATTAAACTTGAAAAGAAGTTATTCCTATAAAATTTCTTTACAAAACCAAGTGCCTGTCGTACCAGTAAGATGGCAGTAAAAAAATTTAGGTTTAAATTTAAACCTTTCTTTTTTTAAGATTTTTGATTTAATGCTTTTTTGTTTGAAGATGACATGTTACAATGGTTCACTGCTATAGATACAATACAACGATATAAACAGTTTAATACACTCACGCAACATGAAATGAATCAGAAGCCCTGCAGTCAAATATTAAATTGACCTCATCTTCACACTGTCATCGACAGATCCTTAAAACGGAATGGAAAGGAAAAAAAAAAGCATAAAAGTCTTCTGTTTCACAAACAATACACCCACATGGCCATATTTACCAGTGGATTGGACATTGCAAAAACTTAGTTCTGTTAAGAAGCAATCTCACACAACATTGGTACAACACTGGGACTTACGTGGTCAACAGTGTGTCCAATTGTAGTTTATTTGAAATGTCTAAAGCTAAGTATATATCATGGTTTAGTTTTCCATTCTGGAATGTTGTGCCATTCCTTTATTATTCCTACTTGAAGTTCATGAATGAATTGCCACTGTTAACACTGATTGGGTAGTGTCAGACTGTGAAGGGACACACACCCAACTGGTAACACCCAGTTGGACCTTTATTGAAAAATGTTAACAGTTCATTCATAAACTTCTAGGGGGAGTAGCAGAAAACAGTCATAAGATTAGATGCTCCAGAATTGCTAGTACATAAAAAGGCAAGTAGTTACCTAAATCGAAATGTCAGGAGAGGTTGTAGGTCCTCTTTAAAGGGGTTGTCTAGCTTCTATTAACTGATTGCCTATCCGCAGGATAGGCCATCACTAGTTGATCAGCGCGGGTCTAATACCCTGCTCCCTCGCCATTCAGTTGTTCAAGTGTTGCCTACTCTGACTCCAGAAGTCGGCTCCAAATTAGACAGCTCCGTCCACCACAGTGCAGCACTGCAAGGACACCTTCTGTCCACTAAATAGTTGACGGAGCTGTTTAATTCTGGGGCCAACTTCTGACACTGCAGCTACACCCGAAAAGCTGATCGTTGGAAGTGTGGGGTATCAGACCCCCGCGGATCAGCTAGTGATGACTTATCCTGCAGATAGACCATCAGTTAATAAAAGCTGAACAACCCCTTTAAGGGAAGCTTTGCAAGATGCCATCTTTTGTATAGCCTGAAAACCTGGGCAACTTGGTTCTGAATATAGCTTAACAGCAATTTACTTTGAACCTCAAAGTACATGTACAGGTTGTTTGTTTGCAATCAGCCAGAGCCCTGTCCCAACCTACTGTTAATTGATAGCTCTTTCCTGCCATGCTGAGGGATACCCAAGTTATGTTCATTGCAGGGTAATCAGAATCAGCACAACAACAACTGTGAAGATATCAGTTCATGAGTTGGCATAAATTAATTTTACATTTAGAATGCTAAGTTTTCACTACAGTCACACTGGTAGGTTGACACATTTTAATATAAAAATTTCTTGTTACATTTAACCCAATGGCATTACTAGAAGGCTAGACACATAAAATGACAGTGGTTCCATAACTGAAATATTAAAAAAAATACAGTGGCACACCTCTAAGGTATTATCTTGCTTACCACCAACGAAAACTTCATAATCATAAGCATATTTATTGTGCTGACATTATTGTATTGTGATCATATAGACACAGCACTATTAAATAGCACAGAGATAAATAGCTAGCTGCTCCAACCTGTTTCTATCAAGCCCCAGGGTTTGTAGAGGTAATGTGATAAAACCAAAATAGGATTCACAAGGCGCCAGCCAAAATAAAAAATTAATATGCAACCTATACAAGTTCTCAGCTCAATAGTAGAGGGAATTCAATATACAGTTAACCCAAAAGAAGAAAAGAATAAAAAAGCCCAAAAATAATTAACAATGCAAAATTTTTATTGATCACAGCAAAATACAAATAAAGTACATTAAAAATAGAAAAAAACAAGGGGCTAAGATCTAAACAGGAAGAGGCAAACAAGGTGCCAAGATCTTACTGTGAGCCACAAGAAGCAAAAATCAGTACACATCTGTTCATACTATAAAGAATCATATAAAACATCATATATAAAGTAAATGAATTATACCTTGAACCCATCATAACACCAAATCCACTACCAAGTGTTTGACATGTATACGTTTGCAGTAATCAAACAAAGAATAATGCAAGTAAATAGCAGAATGTGTATATAATAGCAAAAAATTAAAACGTACCTTAGTTTAAAAAAAAACTGTACAATCATAACTGAAGGAACAGGCTTTTTTTGGGCTTCCCTAATGTCTTTTTCAGCCTAATTATTCTCCTCTTCTGCTGCACAGCTAGATGCATTTCTCTCAGAGTGTTTCCATTCTGTGGAATCTGCCAGGACTATACTGCTGTGATGTCTCACAGAACAGATAGGGAGAGATCACACAAAAAAAGCAGAAGGCTCCTGTTATCTTCAAAAGCAGCGTAGAAGTATTTTTTTATCAGTTTCAACATCTCAGCTAGCTCTGATAAGCCCCCACTTCCTCTGTGCCATTTTCTTTGTATCTGTTACTAGGGATACATCTAGCCTGAAAACTGGCAGTGGACTGCAACTTAGGTGAAAGTGAGACCCCTAATGGCGATGAGGTATTTGGATGCAGGCATGAAAAACATCATATTTCAGTCAGGTAGCAATCTAGGGCCACATATGAGTTATTTATTTAAATATTGAGTTTTATTCCTTTTCATCACCAGCTGTGTATCAAAAATGGATTAAAATTTTTAAAAAACTACAAAAAAATCTCATTTTTAGGTCAATTCCTGTGAAATGTGTAAAAGGTTAACAAACTTCCTAAATGCCATTTTTAAAATGGATAATTTATGGCGGGTTTCGAATATACAGGCCCCTCAAAGCCTCTTCAGAACAGAATCACTAGTCAGACCACACATGGAGTACTGTGTACAGTTCTGGGCTCCTGTGAACAAGGTAGACATAGCAGAGCTGGAGAGGGTCCAGAGGAAGGCAACTAAAGTAATAACTGGAATCGGTGGACTACAGTACCCAGAAAGATTATCAAAATTAGGGTTATTTACTTGAGAAAAAAGACAACTAAGGGGAGATCTAACAACCATGTATAAATATATCAGGGGTCAGTACAGAGATCTCTCCTATCATCTATTTATCCCCAGGACTGTGACTGTGACGAGGGGACATCCTCTGCGCCTGGAGGAAAGAAGGTTTGTACACAAACATAGAAGAGGATTCTTTACAGTAAGAGCAGTAAGACTATGGAACTCTGCCTGAGGAGGTGGTGATGGTGAATTCACTAAAAGAGTTCAAGAGGGGCCTGGATGTATTTCTGGAGTGTAATAATATTACAGGTTATAGTTACTAGAGATGGGTCGTTGATCCAGGGAGTTATTCTGATTGCCTGATTGGAGTCGGGAAGGAATTTTTTTCCCTAAAGTGGGAAAAATTGGCTTCTAACTCACAGGGTTTTTTTTTGTTTTTTTTTTCTTCCTCTGGATCAACTTGCAGGATAATGGGCCGAACTGGATGGACAGATGTTACTACAGTATGTTACGTTTTGGGAAATTTTGTTTAAAATTTGCTTCTAAACTTAAAAGGGTGCCTTAGACACATGAACATTTCTGCAACTTAAAATCAGTTCCATTGATCTGAACAGGGTTGTTTTGACAGCACACACATGGAATTCTGCAAAGCCCTGTTCAGATGAATGAACTGGTTCACTTGCAGAAATGTTCTGCAACAAAATCTACATGTGTAGCCATCCTAATCCTTTTCACCTCTCCAGAAAAATAAGCGTACATTTGAAAAATAATGCGTAAGGTGGACATATGGTAAATATTAACATTTTGTGATGTATGTCTTGTGTAAAAAGTGGAGCAATTTGGTGCAATTTGAGCATCTAGGTTTAGAGAAAGTTTGTGCACCTAATCAGAAAAAGGGGTGGGGGTTACCAAAAGAAGTGTGACATAGTGCGTAAAAGGTATATAAAACATAGGAACAAACTACAGCACTCCTAGGTCTTCAAGCAATTCTGTTTATTCACCACTAAAGCCTCATTTACACATCAGTGTTTCACGGACGTGTGCTGTACATGTTCTCCACGGACAGCACATGTCCCCATTCATTTTAAAGTGTATATTCAGACATCAGTGTTTTAGCACGGTCTGTGGGTCTGTGTTTTTAGCACGGATGCATGCTCTATTTTGTCCGTTCACGGATCCATCACGTCCATTATAGTCTATGGGTCTGTGAAAACCACGGATGCAACACGGATGCCATCTGTGTTGTATGCGTGTTTCACTGATCATTAAGAAGAAATGCTTTGAAAATTATTTTTCAGCAGTTCAGTGTCAGTGAAACACGGATGCAACACGGACAGCGAAAAATGGACACACGGACCCAACATGGATCCTTCACAGACAGCTTCACGGATGCATCACTGATGCACTCACGGATTTGAGCACGGACGTGTGAATGAGGCTTAAGTGGTGATTAAACAGAATTGCTTGAACACCTGGGAGTGCTGTAGTTTGTTTCTATGTTTTATGAAGTCTGGGGTACAGCGGACTGGTGCCCATCACTGTCGGCACCACCACAATATGGACTAAAGAGACCCGTAAGTGCTGCTGCATTCCTTTGTTTATTTCAATAGTTTGCACCAAAACTGCACCACAATTCTGGCATAAAACTTTGTCTTAAAGTAAACCAATAATTGGTATACAGTTTGGCAAAACTGTCTAGTCATGCCCCAGAAACATCATCCAACCTGAGCACCTGTGATTAAGCTGGTCTACACTAAGAGGCACATTTATTAAGACCGACGTTGTAGACGACGGTCTTAATAAAGCCTTAAACTGGCGGTGGGTCCGCCAAAGTTATGAAGAGGTGTCTTCCGTGCTGACTTATTATCATTATTATGTATTATTATTATTATTATTATTATTATTATTAACCCCTTCAACCCCAGGCCTGTTTTCACCTTCATGCCCAGGCGATTTTTTGCAAATCTGACATGTGTCACTTTATGTGGTAATAACTTTGGAACGCTTTTACTTATCCAGGCCATTCTGAGATTGTTTTCTTGTGACACATTGTACTTCATGACAGGCATAAATTTGAGTCAATATATTTCACCCTTATTTATGAAAAAATCCCAAATTTACCAAAAATTTGGAAAAATTTGCAAATTTCAAAATTTCAATTTCTCTACTATCAAAATACACAGTAATACCTCCAAAATAGTTATTATTTTACATTCCCCATACTGTATGTCTACTTTATGTTGGCATCATTTTGTAAATGTCATTTTACTTTTTTAGGACGTTAGAGGCCATTTTTCAAATTTTCACCAAATTTTCCAAAACCATTTTTTTTAAGCACCAATTCAGATATAAAGTGATTTTGAGGGGCTTACATAATGAAACCCCCCCATAAATGACCCCATTTTAGAAACTACACCCCTCAAGTTATAAAAAACTGCTGTTACAAACTTTGTTAACCCTTGAGGTGTTCCACAAGAATTAAAGGAAAATGGAGGTGAAATTTCAAAATTTCACTTTTTTGGTAGATTATTCATGTTAATAATTTTTTTCTTGCAACACAGCAAGGGTTAACAGCAAACTAAACCTCAATATATATTGCTCTGATTCTGCAGTTTACAGAAATACCCCATATGTGGTGGTAAACGTCTCTATGGGTTTGTGGCAGTGGTCAGAAGGAAAGAAGCGCCATACGTATATTGGAGGCAGATTTTGCTAGAATAGTTTTTAGGCACCATTTTGTAATTGAGAGACCCTGACGTACCCCTACAGTGGAAACCCTCAAAAAGTGACCCCATTTTGGAAACTACACCCTTCAAAGAATATATTAAGGGGGGTACTGGCCACTTTGACCACCTAAGCGTTTTACGGAATTTGGAAACACTTGGCTATGAAAATGAAAAGTTTAATTTCTTCCAATAAAATGTTGCTTTAGCCCCAAATTTTTCATTTTCACAAGAGGTAACAGGAGAAAAGCACCACATAATTTGTTACCCCATTTTCTCCTGAATACGGCAACATGCCATATGTGGTGGTAAACTGATGTGGGGGCACATGGCAGGACTCAAAACAGAAGGAGCGTCATATGGATTTTGCAGAACAGATTTTGATGGATTGGTTTGCGGGTGCCATTGATTTTTTATTTTTTGAGTTATTGTCTTCTGTGGGGGCTCATTTTTTGCGGGATGAGATGACGGTTTGAGTGGTACCATTTTGGGGTACATAAGACTTTTTGATCGCTTGGTATTACAGTTTTTGTGAGTCAAGGTGAAAAAAAATAGCTGTTTTGGCATGGTTTTTTAAAAAATTTTTTTACAACATTCACCTGGGGGGCTATCTCATGTAATATTTTTATAGAGCAGGTTGTTACGGACGCGACGATACCCAATATGTCTAACTTTTTTATTTTTGGAAAGTTTTACACTTTAGATGCATTTTAGAACAGAATAAAATCTTTTTTTTTGTGTTGCCATTTTCAAAGAGCCATATTTTTTTAAGTTTTCAGGCGATTGACCCGATGGCAACCCCTTCCGACCGCCCGCATCGCATGTGCCGCGGTCAGCGCTGACCGCGGCACATGAAGGGTTAATGCGTCGGCATCTGTGTTTTCACCGATGCTGGCGCATTCCTCAGGGGTCCGGCACCTGGGCACAGCTGGACCCCCGACTCTGATCGGGCGGGCGCAGCTCCTGCACCCGCCCTATCAGCGCTCAGTAATAGTACGGCGCTGGGCGTCTAGCACCTTGCCACAGCGCCGTACTATTACGGCGCTGGTCGCCAAGGGGTTAAAGCGCCATTCATTCCATGGCATTGTACATATGGAAAGGGGTATACATACATACAGACAATTGCAGTAAGCATGAACAAGACGAGTTACAAACTGGTACAGAAGGAGAGAGGACCCTGCCCGCGAGGGCTTACAATCTACAAGGTATGGGGGAAGGACACAGTGGGTGAGGGTAAAGCTTATCATGGTGGTATAGCTGCAGCAGGGTCACTGGTTGTAGGCTTGTCTGAAGAGGTGGGTTTTCAGGTTTCTTTTGAAGGATTCCACTGTAGGTGAGAGTCTGATATGTTGGGGCAGGGACTTCCAGAGTACGGGGGGGTGCACGCGAGTAATCTTGGAGGCGATTGTGGGAAGAGATGATAAGAGGGGAGGAGAAAAGGAGGCCTTGTGAGGTCGGAAACCTTTTTCTACGCCTATAACAGGCATAGAAAATGGTCAATGAGACAGGCCTGCCGGCCAGCTCCCTTCCCCACCCATGCTATGGCCACAATTTTAGACCTAACTTTCTCTACATGATGCCACTTGCTGAAGTGAGACAACCCCTTTAAAAGACACCCTAGAAGTGATCTCATTTGCATGTGGTCAATACAAAGAACTGGCACGTGATTTATTAATTCCAAGGACTTTACAGAGGACATTTATTACATGTGGGGGATAGAAGATTTTTTTACATTCTACTCACTTATATAGCGCTGACATATTCCACAGTCATTTACAGACATTATCACTAGGACAAAATTGATTTATGATTTATTATTTAGATTTGGTAGAGACTCGATCGAACCTGAAATAGTGTGAAAAACAAAAAAAACCCTACTTACCTGATCTATTTGCGTGCGACGGGATGGCCGTCTCCATCCTGCTTGAAGATCTTGCGCAAAATCCCATGCGCGGTGATGACATCATCATGGGCCGCACAAGATTTTGTGCCAGATCTTCAAACAAGATGGCGACGCTTAGCCCATTGCAAGAAAATTTTCTTTGCTCTGTTATTTACACGTATGTCAGATGCCACGATCATGTATGAATCCGGTATTTGAGGGGTACAATGACGGGCAGCGGTACAATAGCCTCTCCCTGTCATTGCACCCACTACTAGAAATGCACTTTGTAATTAGTGTAATTAGTAATTAGTCACAAAGTAAATTTGTTTTGTAAAATTTGGTGAAGCAGCCAACTCAAATTTTGAAAATCGAACAGCCATCTCTTCTCTATTCATACAAGTATAATAACTCTGCTTGCTGCATATATCATCTCCTGCACAATGTTCAAACACTTGCCGATGTTATGTATATGACTGTCTATGTCCCTCAGTTTAGATTTTATCTGTTTTAGGGCTCATTCACATGAACATATTTTCTTTCCGCGTATGTTCTTTTTGCGGAGCGTATATGGAACCATCCAATTCAATGGGTCCGCAAAAAAAACGAAAGTTACTCCATGTGCATTCCATTTCCGTATGTCCGTATTTCCGTTCCACAAAAAAATTGAACATGTCCTATTATTGTCCGCATAGGACTGTTCTGTTAGGAGCCAGCTGTTCCGTTCCGCAAAATACAGAATGTACACGGATGTCATCCGTATTTTTTGCAGATCCGTTTTTGCGGACCGCAAAATACATCCGGTCGTGTGCATGAGCCCTTAAAATGTGTGATCCTTAGGATACATTCACACAAACTTATTATGTTTCTGTGTCCGTTCCGTATTTTGCAGATTGGATGAGGACCCCCATCCGTACGTCCGATCCGTAGCCCCGCGAAAAATATAGAACATGTCCTATTCTTGTCCGTTTTGTGGACAAGTATAGGCATTGTTACAATGGATCTTCAAAAAAATGGATCCAACACTGATGTCACACAGACGTCATCCGTATTTTTGCCGGATCCGCATTTTGTGGACCGCAAAATACATACGGTCGTATGAATGTAGCCTTAGTGTGCAGCTGGGGTGGTGATGGGGTTGGATTTGTTTGTTTCTCTTTGATTGCTCCTCTTGTTCTGGTGCTCATCAACTTGTTAACCGCTTCATTACCGGAGTGTTTATCCCCCTTTCTTACCAGCAGGGGTGCACCATCAATGAGGCCAGGTGAGGCGGATGCCTCAGGCAGCACCAGGTAGGGGCAAGAGGGGGGCAGCGGAAGAGCCATGGACAATGAGAGCTTTCATTGTGGCAAAGGGGTTAGGTTAGAAATTGGCATTTGGGGGGGGGCACCATTTCAGTTTTTGCCTCAGGCAGCAGAAAGGCTAGGTGCACCCCTGCTTACCAGGCAAATTTTTCATTGTAGCAATGGGTGTATCTAACTGCAAATAACTGAATAATTTCTGAGCCAACCTACATGTATTTGATATTAATTTTACAGGACACCTTAGACCTTTCTTTTGTGCCATTGGATAAATGGATATAATATTTTTAAAAAATATTTAAGGAAAAACTGTGAAAACTAAAATATTTTTCCTTTCTTATAATTTTCAAGACAAGGTTTCAAGACAAAACATTTCTAAAACCATTCCCATACGCTTGTACCCTGAAAATGGAGGCTATTTATGTAATCTATTTACTAGCTGGGCCCACCGCAAGACTTCAAAAGACTGGAGCGTATTTTGCATTTTGGCGGCCTATTTTCCTATTGCTGGTTCTATGGCACTGTACTGTCAGAAAACTGTTGTACAGCGCCAAAACGTTACAAGCTCCTTCAAAGTGACTTTTTTATGTTATTCCCCTAAGGTAATCAATTTTTAATTTTTTTTATAAATGAAATAAATATGCGTGCATTTGTATATTTTATGCAGAAAACAACCCTGTGTGGTGATGTGTACAGTATACGTGCTGGAAGGCGTGTGTATCTCACCCGTTGTTCAGTTTAGCTGGGTGAGAAAACTGAAATCCAGAAATGGTGCTGCTTCAGCAAGGCATAGCTTGCTGGGGATTTTGTTTAAAGTGGGCGCAGCGGAAGTCACGTTGCAGGGGGAGGAAGGGCTGCCGGGCAGATGGAAGGGCGCATGCGCCAATGGCCGGGAGCGGGGCACGGAGGGACAAAGATGGCTGCCGCTTGTATTTGGATGATGCGCGCATGCGTGCTGGGGTGACGCGCGCATGAAAGCACATCATCCAATGGCCGGGAGCGGGTACGGAGGGACAAAGATGGCTGCCACTTGTGTTTGGATGATGCGCGCATGCGTGCTGGGATGATGTGTGCATGCGCTGTAAGTGGTCACTGTTAGAACAGTGGAAGATGGCTCTAAAACATAGGATTAAACCTGCACTAGAGTATAAAGGGTGGTAAGAGGGATATTAGCCTCAATATAGAATTATGCGATAAACTCTATGTAGAAAAATACAAGAATATGTAAAGAATAAAGAATTTTGGATACGTGAAAGAATAGTGTTACTATTAGCAACCACAGAGATTTTCCTGGTTGTACTCACCTGGTCATAATGTTTTTACCCTGTACACCTGTACCTTTTTCACACTGGATTTTTTATATCTGCTGTATCACGTTGTACATGTTATGATTGCACAATCACTCATTGTTTATTTCATTTTTAGTCACATGTAATTTACAGCAATCTGATGAAGGCTATTGCCGAAAACGTTTAAAAATGCTGTACTTGAACCCACATGTGAAACAATAAAAAGAATCACTTGAAGCAATCTTTGGAGTACAGGAGTTTTGTTATATGTCATTTTACTCGGCCTGGGAACCGTCTCCTGTTACCCACTTAATGTCTAGAAGAGTGTCACCTGACTTGCTTGGTGTTATGTTTGACACTGATCTTTCTTTCACCCCCTATAACAATCTCTCGCCCACTTATGCCGCCTGCACCTCAAAAATTTCTCTAGAATCTGCCCCTTTATCACAATGGAAACAACAAAAACTCTCATTGTTACCCTGATCCCCCCTCGATTACTGTAACTCACTTTTAATTGGCCATCCCCTCACCAGACTTTCCCCTCTCCAATCTATCCTTAATGCAGAAGCCAGGGTCACCCATCTGTCTAACGGCTACTCCGATGCCTCCACTCTGTGTCAGTCATTGCACTGGTTGCCCATACAGTATACTATTCAATTTAAACTGGTCGTTCTCACCCACAAAGCTTTCCACAGTGCTACACCCTCTTACATCTCTTCCCTCATCTGTCTACCACCCAACCCTTGCTCTACTCTCTACATTTAAGACTGACATCTACCATAATCTGAACCTCTCACTCCTGGCTTCAAGACTTCTCCCAAGCTGCACCAATTCTCTTGAAAGCCCGACCCCAAGACATTAGGTTAAACCACAATATACACAGTTTTAGGCGCTCACTAAAAACACATCTTTTTAGGGTGGCCTATGACATCTATAAAGTCACAGAAAATAATACACTATAACAATAGATGCAAACATAACATATGGACTCAGCCCTCACTCTAATGATAAAATCTGAGACTCTTAGCCAATATATTTTGATCAAAACACATCCGTGCCCACCTACCCAGTGCTACGGTGGTCTCAGTTCAGGCAGGTCCTACGCTAAACCTACCTATGCGGTTGTGCATCTATGTTTAGGAGCACAGACCCTGCACATATAGTGTGTTGCTCCTAGTTACCTCTGTGTGCATCAGCAACCAATGAGAGGAGGAGCACGCACACCTATATGTACCACCTTAATCAAGGTCGCCCACCTATATTTTCTGTGACTTTATAAATGTAGCCTTGTACATCCGCACATTTTACTATCATATCGTGCAGGATGTTTTTGTATCTTTTTTCCGTGATTTTTTTTTATATGGCCTATCACATCCCCTGATCTAACTCCTCTCCATATATTTTCTGAACCTGATCCTCTACCAAACTCTTCAGAGCACCCATACACCCAGAAGCACTACAGATATCGGCTGGTGACTGACCCATGCAGCTCTCCTGTTTTGCCAAGATAGCTGGACCATTGTACAAAACATATAACAAACAGGAGATGTTGGCTCTCTTCTCCCAATCTCTATGAAAAGGTGCTCCGTCAATATTGGTACACCCCACCAATAACTAAAACGTGAAAAATAGAGAGAAAAGATGACGGGCACTCTATATCTGGAAAAATATTTATTTACTTAAAAAATAGACATTCTGCAATAACCACCTTAAAAATAAAATAAAAGAATAAAAATATATAGATTAATATAGTGCCAAACCATTCAAAACAAGCATGAGGCAAATAATGTTGTAAAATTAGCTTGAACCAATGTTAGTCCAACTAAATATAACGATATGTGTAAATCAAGGAAAAAGGTAAACACAAAATAACTAAGCAAGTTGAAATTGTAGCAATAGTCACAGCATAAATATATGCATAGATAGTACCATTAAATAGTTAAAATGGGTAGTGATGTCAATAGTTGTTGCTGGTCATAGGCACAAGATTGTATATCATTCGTGGCGTCCCACGTGTTGATACTACTTCACTATTCAACCGTTACTTGTGTCGCTATATACACATCCAATTTAATGATATAGATAGTTTGCACTTATCTGTATTCCTATAACGATCTTTTTCAGCAACTCAGCGTATAGATGAATGAGGTATCCAGGCTAAATAAGCCTCCTGTTGTTTGTACCTTCGCTGTCTGTATTAAGATATATGCAGGTGCTGGACAAACAGTAGATGTGGAGTTGTGGAGGACATACAGCGGCACGATATGCAGACTGATGTATCTTATGCTGGCCGTATCCTCATCCTTCAGAAGCGGGATATCGTTTAGTATTGGGGAACAATGAGTGTGTCGACGTCTCCCCCTCTCTTTGTCCGTGTCCTCACGGATTCCTCTATGGATACCGTGGATCGGCAGCACCTGAGGCACAGGAGTGCTCCGCGGATTCGCACAGTCCAATAGTCCCGCGTTTGGATTGACCTCCTCTGATTTTCGTTTTTCTCCAGACTTGTTTCCACATAAAGTGGATTGCAAGTATTCTACCAAAAGTTTCGGAGGGTTGGTTGTAATAATGCTATGCCATACGCGTTTCGAAGTGACCTCACTTCTTCCTCAGTGGCCATCTTTTTTACAACCCCCTCTTTCCTTTTATAGTCTTTTTGTCGCTACAACCAAAACCCTCACTGGATTCTATTTAGTTCTTTTGCTTTTTCAATGTGGTCATTTATTATCAAGCTTTCTTATTCAAGAAGTGTCCTTTTCAGATTATTTAATAAGAGAGTTCTTTACCTTTACTATGTTTGTCCATTTGTTTTTGCTTGCATTATCATTCCACTTGCTCTGCGTTTTTGATGCGGTTTTGCTGCGTTTCTTCAGTTATAGTGTTTTTATACCACTCTTACTTTTTTCTTTTCCTTATATATTCTTTTACATGTTCCTATTTTTAAATTATTGTGAAACATTTCATTTTTGTCTCACAAATGCGAATTCTATGAACAGTAATAAACCCATTAATGCTATACAGTCTTTAAAATTAATAATATATAAACCTTAAAAATTTTAAGGTAATACATGGTAATATAGTTGCCCTTCCTCTATAGATTAGCTGCATTTGTTCGATACATCGCTTATTCTTTATATTATTCAACTAAAAAGTATCGTATCTAAGAATTCTTCTATCTAGAAAAGTGTATCTGCAGTTACACATTCGGGGGAATTGCAAGCTGCATATATATCTCCACGTATAGAGAGCCTATACAAACATGTGTGTGTCAATCTCATGTAAAGCTTGTAAGGGTGGAACTGTTTTATCCAAGGGTGCAGTTGTATAGAGTGGGGTCAGCTCCCAAGGGGAGATCAGGGTGCTGATATATACAGCCAGACACCGATGTCCCATCGGAAACCGACCACACTCACAAAAATCCAAATATTTCAAACTCTGCATTGAGTCCTCCCGGTTGAAGGGTATCGAACTCAAATATCCGCTTGGATTCTATTCTGGACATTCTGGCTATATGGTCCCCCCCTCGCCAATGTATATCCACTTTTTCAATAGCACAGAACTTCAATCCTTTTGGATTTTGATTATGACATTGTTTAAAATGTCGTGATAACGTATGTTTTTCATATCCTGATCTAATCTTTGTCATGTGTTCCGATATTCTCTCCTTTAGTGTTCTTTTAGTCCTCCCGATGTACTGTTTTTTACAGGGGCACTCAATCAAATAAATAACTCTCTCGGTGTTACAAGTCAGAAAATCCCTAATCTGGAATATGAAAGAGTTCTGAGTTGAGTGAACCTCTGTGATTTTTCTAGGTGTATTGGTTCCCTTACAATTCCCACATCGACCACATTTATAGAAACCACTCAGATTCGACCATTTAGTAAGAGTTGTAGTATTTTTCTGTGTATTACTTACAGTAGGAGCAATTTTTATCGCTAAATTGGCTGCTTTATTATATGTTATTTTGGGTGTTTCCGTCAGGTGTGGTCCTATTATTTTATCCTGGCGTAAGTAATGCCAATTTTTCTTGATGATCGTTTCAATCCTTTTGTGTTGTTCATTATAGGGTAGAATTATTCTTATTATTTCTTGTTTTTGGGAATTATCCCTCTCTACATTATTTTCCAATTTATCAAAAAAAGTTTTTCTATCCATTTTTTGTACTTCTGTTATTGCTCTATCTATTATGGGCTCTGGGTATTTTTTCTGAATGAATTGTTCTCTCATCTTTTCAGATTCTTCCTCAAAATCTTCCCTTCTAGTGCAGTTACGCCTTATGCGTCTAAACTGTCCCACAGGTATATTGTGTAACCATTGAGGTAGGTGACAGCTAGAGTATAATATATAGCTGTTTTTCGCTATCTCTTTTTGATAGGTCTTACATATTAATGTTTCATCATGTACTTTAACTACCAAATCTAGGAATTCAACTTGTTGTTTATTAATATTAGAAGAGAATATTAGATTAAACTGATTTGTATTAATATAGTTAATGAATTGATTCAAACTCTCTTCTGTATTATTCCAAATGAAGAAAATGTCATCTATATACCTTTGCCAGAGTACCAGGTCGCCCCTCAGATATGGCATAACGCACTGTTGTTCCCAATCTGCCATAAACAGATTAGCGTAGCTGGGGGCAAACCTGGTACCGCACTGCCATGGGTACCAGGTTTGCCCCCAGCTACGCTAATCTGTTTATGGGCAGATTGGGGAACAACAGTGCGTTATGCCATATCTGAGGGCGACCTGGTACTCTGGCAAAGGTATATAGATGACATTTTCTTCATTTGAATAATACAGAAGAGAGTTTGAATCAATTCATTAACTATATTAATACAAATCAGTTTAATCTAATATTCTCTTCTAATATTAATAAACAACAAGTTGAATTCCTAGATTTGGTAGTTAAAGTACATGATGAAACATTAATATGTAAGACCTATCAAAAAGAGATAGCGAAAAACAGCTATATATTATACTCTAGCTGTCACCTACCTCAATGGTTACACAATATAACCGTGTGGGACATTTAAGACGCATAAGGCGTAACTGCACTAGAAGGGAAGATTTTGAGGAAGAATCTGAAAAGATGAAGAACAATTCATTCAGAAAAAATACCCAGAGCCCATAATAGATAGAGCAATAACAGAAGTACAAAAAATGGATAGAAAAACTTTTTTTGATAAAATTGGAAAATATGAGAGAGGGATAATTCCCAAAACAAGAAATAATAAGAATAATTCTACCCTATAATGAACAACACAAAAGGATTGAAACGATCATCAAGAAAAATTGGCATTACTTACGCACAGGATAAAAATAATAGGACCACACCTGACGGAAACACGCCAAAATAACATATAATAAAGCAGCCAATTTAGCGATAAAATTGCTCCTACTGTAAGTAATACACAGAAAAATACTACAACTCTTACTAAATGGTCGAATCTGAGTGGTTCTATAAATGTGGTCGATGTGGGAATTGTAAGGGAACCAATACACCTAGAAAAATCACAGAGGTTCACTCAACTCAGAACTCTTTCATATTCCAGATTAGGGATTTTCTGACTTGTAACACCGAGAGTTATTTATTTGATTGAGTGCCCCTGTAAAAAACAGTACATCGCGGAGGACTAAAAAGAACACTAAAGGAGAGAATATCGGAACACATGACAAAGATTAGATCAGGATATGAAAAAACATACGTTATCACGACATTTTAAAACAATGTCATAATCAAAATCCCAAAAGGATTGAAGTTCTGTTGCTATTGAAAAAGTGGATATACATTGGCGAGGGGGGGACCATATAGCCAGAATGTCCAGAATAGAATCCAAGCGGATATTTGAGTTCGATACCCTTCAACCGGGAGGACTCAATGCAGAGTTTGAAATATTTGGATTTTTGTGAGTGTGGTCGGTTTCCCGATGGACATCGGTGTCTGGCTGTATATATCAGCACCCTGATCTCCCCCTTGGGAGCCGACCCCACTCTATACAACTGCACCCTTGGATAAAACAGTTCCACCCTTACAAGCTTTACATGAGATTGACACACACATGTTTGTATAGGCTCTCTATACGTGGAGATATATATGCAGCTTGCAATTCCCCCGAATGTGTAACTGCAGATACACTTTTCTAGATAGAAGAATTCTTAGATACGATACTTTTTAGTTGAATAATATAAAGAATAAGCGATGTATCGAACAAATGCAGCTAATCTATAGAGGAAGGGCAACTATATTACCATGTATTACCTTAAAATTTTTAAGGTTTATATATTATTAATTTTAAAGACTGTATAGCATTAATGGTTTATTACTGTTCATAGAATTGGCATTTGTGAGACAAAATGAAATGTTTCACAATAATTTAAAAAATAGGAACATGTAAAAGAATATATAAGGAAAAGAAAAAAGTAAGAGTGGTATAAAAACACTATAACTGAAGAAACGCAGCAAAACCGCATCAAAAACGCAGAGCAAGTGGAATGATAATGCAAGCAAAAACAAATGGACAAACATAGTAAAGGTAAAGAACTCTCTTATTAAATAATCTGAAAAGGACACTTCTTGAATAAGAAAGCTTGATAATAAATGACCACATTGAAAAAGCAAAAGAACTAAATAGAATCCAGTGAGGGTTTTGGTTGTAGTGACAAAAGACTATAAAGGAAAGAGGGGGTTGTAAAAAAGATGGCCACTGAGGAAGAAGTGAGGTCACTTCGAAACGCGTATGGCATAGCATTATTACAACCAACCCTCCGAAACTTTTGGTAGAATACTTGCAATCCACTTTATGTGGAAACAAGTCTGGAGAAAAACGAAAATCAGAGGAGGTCAATCCAAACGCGGGACTATTGGACTGTGCGAATCCGCGGAGCACTCCTGTGCCTCAGGTGCTGCCGATCCACGGTATCCATAGAGGAATCCGTGAGGACACGGACAAAGAGAGGGGGAGACGTCGACACACTCATTGTTCCCCAATACTAAACGATATCCCGCTTCTGAAGGATGAGGATACGGCCAGCATAAGATACATCAGTCTGCATATCGTGCCGCTGTATGTCCTCCACAACTCCACATCTACTGTTTGTCCAGCACCTGCATATATCTTAATACAGACAGCGAAGGTACAAACAACAGGAGGCTTATTTAGCCTGGATACCTCATTCATCTATACGCTGAGTTGCTGAAAAAGATCGTTATAGGAATACAGATAAGTGCAAACTATCTATATCATTAAATTGGATGTGTATATAGCGACACAAGTAACGGTTGAATAGTGAAGTAGTATCAACACGTGGGACGCCACGAATGATATACAATCTTGTGCCTATGACCAGCAACAACTATTGACATCACTACCCATTTTAACTATTTAATGGTACTATCTATGCATATATTTATGCTGTGACTATTGCTACAATTTCAACTTGCTTAGTTATTTTGTGTTTACCTTTTTCCTTGATTTACACATATCGTTATATTTAGTTGGACTAACATTGGTTCAAGCTAATTTTACAACATTATTTGCCTCATGCTTGTTTTGAATGGTTTGGCACTATATTAATCTATATATTTTTATTCTTTTATTTTATTTTTAAGGTGGTTATTGCAGAATGTCTATTTTTTAAGTAAATAAATATTTTTCCAGATATAGAGTGCCCGTCATCTTTTCTCTCTATTTTTCACATTGTACAAAACAAGCACTTTTAACTTATCTCCTCATAGATTGTAACTAGAGATGAGCGAATCATCCAAAATTCGCCTCGGCGAATAATCGACGAATTTCTGACAAGATTCGTTCTTAATACGAATTTATTCGGTCGAACTTGCGTTAAAAAATAATCGTTGTTTTGCAAACATTCCTACACAAATTACGAACATACAGTCAGCGTTGTTAAAAGTACGCAATACGTATGCATTAGCGTACAAAGTGCGTACAAATTCTTAGCGTACTATTGACTCGCGATTGCGTCATACACACACACGAGGCTAGGCCGCAGTGTACAGTGTTTAGAGGCAGTCCATATGAGGTAGAAAAGTAAGTTGCTAGCTATCCGGCTAAGTGCATAATTTACTAAAAAACACCGTACAATAAGTGCATAATAGGACACATTGCAGTACCTGAAAAAGAATACACACAATGGGCTTGAACATTGCTGAACCTGTAAAAATATTATTGCTAAAATACAGCAAAGACATAAGTATGCAAACATTTTAGTGCAATCAATTTCACATTTGAAAGCATAATAGGCTCAGATGTACGTTTGAGTCTCTCCTCGTGGCTGCTTGGCATGATAAAACACTGGAACACACTCCAAAATTCAATTGTAATCCACGTGAGGTAATTTTGTAATCCAAACAGGTAGTGTGTAATCTACATGGATAATATAAAATAGCAGCAAATAGAGAACTCTCTTTGCAAAGGGGGCTCCCAAATAACCTGAGAAGGGGGGAAAAAAGAAAATAGGCGCGCTTAGGCGCAACTGGGAATTTTCTGCAGAATGGGGGGGGGTGCACTGGAAAGTAAAGGATGATGTCGTCAGCTGACCTAGCTGAAAGGACTGTGGTGGTGGTGGTGGTGGCAATCTAGGGATCAGAGGTTCTGGCTGTGGCTGTGGCTTCTCCCTGAAATGGAGGGTGCCATCTGGTGACTCCTGTAGGCAGCGCACTCGTCCTTCGCCTGGTGGTTCCTCCGGCCAAACTTCTGGTGGTGAGGCAGGTACTGGGGCTTTGATAATAACGTTACCCCGGTAGCAAAAGGGCCTTTCAGGGATGCCATGGGGGTATATTCCACCTGATCCCCCACATACAGGCTGTGACGGGGTTGGGGCAGGTATGGCCATTTCACTGAACTGCTGCCCACAAAGTACTCCTTGTCATCCTCGTAATCCGCCAGGAAGCCACAGCTTCGCTCCACTGAAAACCATAGGACGGTTCCCTTACGTCGCTCCAGTGTAGGGTCTCCTGGCCTTGGATGGCCCAGTACTTGGATGACCCATTCCTTCACCGAATTCTTGTAGCCCCATAGGGTCTGGGCGTGGGCCATCACTGATGCAAGCACAAAGGGATTTTGCCGCATGGAAGGTGTTGTTGTTCTCCTACTGGGCAGCGGAGTGGACGCCCCAGCCGCCTCCGCCGCAACAGCCGGCATGGCGCACATCGAGTCAGGAGCCTGGTGGGATTATCTTCGCCAATTGTGACACTGTGATCTCCTCTGGACTGGCCCGTGGTTCGTGGTCACTACCCCACACCATCTCTCCCCACTTTGGTCGCAGTTGTTTTGCCATACTATGGTATCTTGTTCACTGCTGGCTTGAACTGGAGAGGAGGGCGGAGTAATGAGGGAGGAGTCTTCACTCCCTATACGCGCAAATAGTTAGTTCCCGGTGGGCCAGGCTGTTTTTTCCCGCTTCTGAGGGGGGCGTATCTTCACTTTCCTGCTCTTGAGGGGGCGTATCGTCATTTTCCCGCTGAGGGGGCCGGGGGGGCAAGAAGAATGCGTACCTTGCATACGTAGCGTACGTAGCGTTAGTGTTCAAAATTTTATGAACATTTACGAATAATACGAAGGAAATCTGAAAAATCTGGATTCGCTTCAGAGTAGGAAATTTGTAAGATTCGTAATGAATCTACGAACCGGCGAATAGATTCGCTCATTTCTAATTGTAACTCCTTGCGAGCAGGGCCCTCATTCCTCTTATTCTAATTATTGACTTGTCTTTTGTTATGCTATTTATTACTATTTGTACAAGAACCTCTGATTTGTAAAGTACTGTGGAATATGTCGGCGCTATATAAATAAAGATAATTATTATATTATCGTCACTCACTGTCCCCAGTAGAGCTCATCAATCTAAGTTCCTTATCGAACAAATGGAGAACACATATTCTCCACACCAATATTATCCTTGGTTGGATTTGACAGTAAAGCAACAGTGCTACTCACTAAACCACTGGTGACTGAAGTGCCCCTCGGTCACCTCCCCTTTCCAACGCGGGTTTACAGACAATGGCCTTTTGAACGCTATGTGGTTTTTTCGTTGCTTATTTATGTCACCATGGTGACGCTTACTTGGAGACTGCTTCCTTTGGCAGCGTCAGAGTATGGGCAGACATATGCTGATGCCTTTTCCTATGGCAGCCATCTTTACTGTGGTTTTGCATGGATTTGACATAGTCTCGCTTCTCGCGAGAACACGAGTGGACAGTGCATGCGCGCTTCGGTTTTCCGGACGCCAACACAATCCTGAGTTATCCAGCTTCTGATGGGACTCATCATGCATTTGTTTTTTACTCTTTTATGCACAATTAATTTATCATGCTCACCTGGGACACCTATGATTGATAATCATGATATTATATGAATTATGGACTTATCACATGGATGGATTTCATGCAGAATCATGCACAATTTATAGAGATATCCCCTAATCATGTACCTCAAGAAATATGGATTATAATCATGTTGTATCTGCATTTTTTGCTTAAAGGGGTATTCTCCTCTTAGACAATGGGGGCATATCGCTAGGATATGCCCCCATTGTCTTATAGGTGCGGGTCCCACCGCTGGGACCCGCACCTATATCCAGAATGGAGCGGGGAGCGCTGCAACTGGAGGACCCCGGGTTCCCAGGGGTCCGGCCACCACCAGGCGCAGCTCCCCGCTGCGGTCATAGAAATGAATGGGACCGCTCCCATTCATTTCTATAGAGCCGACGGAAGTAGCCGAGCCGGCGCTCGGCTATTTTCGGCGGGCCCATAGAAATGAATGGAGGGTGGCTACGCATGCGCAGTGCGCCCTCATTCAGTTCGGGGGCTCCGTTCTGGATATAGGTGCGGGTCCCAGCGGTGGGACCCGCACCTATAAGACAATGGGGGCATATCCTAGTGATATGCCCCCATTGTCTAAAATAAGAATAACCCTTTAATCATATAATTATGCTTTACACTTTATTGGCATCAGTATTTTAGTGGTGTGTTTGGCACATGTTAACACAGCTTGACAAAGGCTCCATTGAGTACAGCTGAAACGTTTCTGGCAGATGGTTTGATAAACCATCCACTTTTTCATGTTATTGGAGTGCTGCCTTCTTTTTCTAAAGATTATTCAAGGTGGACCTTGGTCTCTGTTTGGAGGATTTGCACCCTCTATTAAGAGTGCTGTTTTTTTTTACTTTTTTTTTGCATCTATCTATCTATCTATCTATCTATCTATCTATCTATCTATCTCCCAAACTGTTACATCACACATCCAGAACTTATTTTTATATTTTAGGGTGGAATTGTTTTAAATAAAATATTGGTTATTGTAACAAAGAGTATTAAGGTCTTTTTGTGAAAAACAATATAGTGTTCCTTGGTGGAAAACAGGTTTTTTGACATGTTAGAAGCACTTAAATGTTATTTTAAGTTAGTTTATATTCGCCAGGTTTTGTTTGTAAAGGATTTCCACTTGATTTGTATTCATAATAAAATATTTGAGTTTGTTAAATAGAGGCCCCAGTAAATTGTCTTGAAGTACAGTACCTAACTACTCAAAATCCCACATTAGCTCGATGAGGGCCAAGGTTAAACTTTTAACCTTTTTTACTTTGTTTTCAAAAAACTAAGTCACTTCTGCCAAGAAACAGAACAGAACTGGAGGCAAAATTAATAAAACAATACTCTTTTCATATATTTGCCTGGGGTGCGCTTTCAGAATTATACTTGGTAAATAACACATGCTTCATTATGATATGAGAGGAGATCTCTTATTTAAACAATTTTGCATATTGATTTTAGAAACTTTGAAAAGGACTGAATAATGTGATTCTGTAGTTCACAGTAGATATACACTCACCGGCCACTTTATTAGGTACACCATGCTAGTAACGGGTTGGACCCCCTTTTGCCTTCAGAACTGCCTCAATTCTTCGTGGCATAGATTCAACAAGGTGCTGGAAGCATTCCTCAGAGATTTTGGTCCATATTGACATTATGGCATCACACAGTTGCCGCAGATTTGTCGGCTGCACATCCATGATGCGAATCTCCCGTTCCACCACATCCCAAAGATGCTCTATTGGATTGAGATCTGGTGACTGTGGAGGCCATTTGAGTACAGTGTACTCCAAGAAACCAGTCTGAGATGATTCCAGCTTTATGACATGGCGCATTATCCTGCTGAAAGTAGCGATCAGATGTTGGGTACATTGTGGTCATAAAGGGATGGACATGGTCAGCAACAATACTCAGGTAGGCTGTGGCGTTGCAACGATGCTCAATTGGTACCAAAGGGGCCCAAAAAGTGCCAAAGAAAATATTCCCCACACCATGGCACCACCACCACCAGCTTGAACCGTTGATACAAGGCAGGATGGATCCATGCTTTCATGTTGTTGACGCCAAATTCTGACCCTACCATCCGAATGTCGCAACAGAAATCGAGACTCATCAGACCAGGCAACGTTTTTCCAATCTTCTACTGTCCAATTTCGATGAGCTTGTGCAAATTGTAGCCTCAGTTTCCTGTTCTTAGCTGAAAGGAGTGGCACCCGGTGTGGTCTTCTGCTGCTGTAGCCCATCTGCCTCAAAGTTCGACGTACTGTGCGTTCAGAGATGCTCTTCTGCCTACCTTGGTTGTAACGGGTGGCAATTTGAGTCACTGTTGCCTTTCTATCAGCTCGAACCAGTCTGCCCATTCTCCTCTGACCTCTGGCATCAACAAGGCATTTCCGCCCACAGAACTGCCGCTCACTGGATGTCTTTTCTTTTTCGGACCATTCTCTGTAAACCCTAGAGATGGTTGTGCGTGAAAATCCCAGTAGATCAGCAGTTTCTGAAATACTCAGACCAGCCCTTCTGGCACCAACAACCATGCCACGTTCAAAGGCACTCAAATCACCTTTCTTCCCCATACTGATGCTCGGTTTGAACTGCAGGAGATTGTCTTGACCATGTCTACATGCCTAAATGCACTGAGTTGCCGCCATGTGATTGGCTGATTAGAAATTAAGTGTTAACGAGCAGTTGGACAGGTGTACCTAATAAAGTGGCCGGTGAGTGTATATATATATATGTATAAATATATATACAAAACACACATATAAAAAAACAAGAGTCAAAATTGAGGAAATAGTGATAAAAAATAAAAAATATAGAATAGTTCCATATGTTGTAGTCTCTTTTCTACCAGTTTGGTTAGTTCAGAGAAGTAATCCAGAGAGGGTTAATTCAAAGGAATGGTATAAAATCAGCAGTTTCTGAAATACTCAGACCAGCCCTTCTGGCACCAACAACCATGCCACGTTCAAAGGCACTCAAATCACCTTTCTTCCCCATACTGATGCTCGGTTTGAACTGCAGGAGATTGTCTTGACCATGTCTACATGCCTAAATGCACTGAGTTGCCGCCATGTGATTGGCTGATTAGAAATTAAGTGTTAACGAGCAGTTGGACAGGTGTACCTAATAAAGTGGCCGGTGAGTGTATAAGGAGTATATTATGTACATCCGCAAGGATTACATGGCAGCTGGGCTGTATTACCCTGACATGGCCACCAGGGGATGGTTGTAAACTTCTGCTTCTGTCTTTGTCCACTTTATAGCTTTCCACTCCAGCAGCTGACCAAAAACAGCTGATTGCCAAGGGTGCGGATACACTCATTAAAAAAAAAATAATGCACCAAAAGTAGTTGTTAGAATCAAATAAAACTTTCTATGTATGAATGTAATTATGCTATATGTAAGTGATTGCACTATTAAAGCAAAGAGGTATGTTTAATGGGGAAAACTGTACAATTGAAAGGATGCTCTAGTACCCTGTTGGACCACCTTTAGCCTGGATACAATATGAGATATGGTTGGGCATTGAGGCATACAGGTTCTCTATGGTATCCTGCAGCACATTTGACCACAGATGTTGCAGCTGGACCTGTAGATCCTGCACACTAGTAGGTTGCCAAAGCTGACATCCCAGCTGGTCCCATAAATGCTCAAATGTCACTAAATCTGGAGACTGAGTAAGCCAAAGAAGTGTTGCAGTGTAGCAGAGAAATTCCTGAGAAACCCTTGCTGTGTTCTAGATCATGGTGTGTGGCTCCACAGCAAAGGCAGAATTGAAGAACTCTCCATGAGGCCTTCAGACTCATCTGACTATTGTCATATGCCAAACAGAACATGGATTAATCACTAAAGATGATACAGTTTCACTCTGTAACAATCCAGGTTTCTTGCTCATGACACCAAAGCAAAAGTGATGATGGGTGGCTGTCAATGGCAGGAAACGTAATGAGTACAATGACACCAAATTTCCTTCTGCTACGTGCCTGGAAATGGTCCGGGCAGACACAAGTGAGTAATGAAAGTGTCATCTGTGTCTGGATGGTGGACAATGAAACTGTGAAACAACCATCCTGCTTCTCTCAATCCAATGATGCACCCACTCTCGGAGTCTGTCAACTTGGCAAAATGTCTTTGAGTGTGTTGTAGAGGCATATCTAACAGTCTCTTATCAAAAGATACACTACCTATAAGTTTTCTGAGATTTTAATACTGCTGACCTATCTTCTGGATAGGTCATGAGTATCTGATAGGTAGGGGTCCGACACTACTCACAAAAACATAGGGATATTTGGCTTTTGGGTGAAATTTTTGGACATAAAAAGTTTACGCTACAGTGATATTAAAGGGGTATTCCCATCTTAGACAATGGGGGCATATCGCTAGGATATGCCCCCATTGTCTTATAGGTGCAGGGCTCCACCACTGGAAACGTAGCTATATCGAGAACTGAGCGGGGAGCGCTGCGCCTGGAGGACCCCAGATTTCACGGGGTCCGGCCACCACCAGGCGCAGCTCCCTGCTGCTCCCATAGAAATTAATGGGAGCACACTGCGCATGCGCGGCCGCCGCTTCCATTCATTTCTATGTAGCCAACGGAAATAGCCGAGCCAGTGCTCGGTTATTTTCGCCGGCCCCATATAAATGAATGGAGGGCAGCTGCGCATGCACAGTGCGCCCTACTTCACTTTGGGGGCTACATTCTCGATATAGGTGCGGGTCCCAGCAGTGGGGGACATATCATAGCGATATGCCCCCTTTGTCTAAGATGGAAATAACCCTTTAAATCATGAAAGTTGGGCATTTAAGTAGAAGCAGCAATGGTGATTTCCTCATCTCAAACTATTTATTGAAACAAAAGCCAACAACAGTGGTGGGTATACCCCCACAAAAATGTCAATGTCTCAATAACTTGTCATGTGGCCTTGAGCATCAGTTACAGCTTGACATCATCTCATGCTGTTCACAAGTCGACTTATTGTCTGTTGAGACATGGCATCTCACTCTTCTTGAAGGGCTTCCCTCAGGTCATTGAGGTTCTGTGGTACAGAGTTACGAGCCTCTACATGGCGACACCCTGGCTGATCCCTTAGGTTTTCAATTGGATTGAGGTCTGGAAAAGTGCAGGCCACTCCATTTGTGGTACCTCAGTCTCCAGCAGCTGTTCCCTAATGATTCAACCTCGATGAGCTGGCACAATGTCATCCATGAAGATGAAATTAGGCCTGTGTTGTTCATACAGAGGCGCCAACATGGGTTTACCAAGGACAGAAGTTGTCAGACTAACCTGATTTGTTTTTATGAGGAGGTGAATAGAAGCCTGGACAGAGGGGCGGCTGTGGATGTAGTGTTTCAGGATTTTGCAAAGGCTTTTCATACTGTCCCTCATAGAGTTTATAATTGGATTGAAAACTGTCTGAAAGACCGTGTCCAGAGAGTTGTGGTCAATGATTCCTATTCAGAATGGTCCCGGTTATAAGTGGTGTACCCCAAGGTTCAGTGCTGGGTCTTCCATTATTTAATTTATTTATTAATGATATCGAAGACGTTATTAATAGCACCATTTCTATTTTTGCTGATGACACTACGCTATGTAGTACTGTGCAGTCTATGGATGATGTCTATAAATTACAAGCTGACTTGAACACTCTGAGTGATTGGGCATCAAGTTGCAAAATGAGGTTCAATGTGGACAAATGTAAAGTTATGCATCTTGGTAGTAATAATCTCTGTGATTCATATGTCCTAGGGGAAGTAACACTGGGAGAGTCACTTATAGAGAAGGATTTGGGTGTCCTTGTAGATCGTAGATTAAATAACAGCATACAATATCAATCAGCTGCTTCTAAGGCCACCAGGATATAGTCATGCATTAAACGAGGCATGGACTCGCGGGGCCGGGATGTAATATTACCACTTTACAAAGCATTGGTGTGGCCTCATCTGGAATATGCAGTGCAGTTCTGGGCACCAGTCCATAGAAAGGTTGCTCTGCAGCTGGAAAAAGTACAGAGGAGAGCGACTAAACTGATAAGGAGCATGGAGGGTCTTAGTTATGAAGATAAATTAAAATAATTAAATTTATTTAGTCTTGAGAAGATACGTCTTAGGGGAGACATGATTAACCTATACAAATATATAAATGGGCCATACAGAGAAGAAAAAGTTCAGTCTCCAGAAGCGTCAAAGCTTCTTTACTGTAAGAACTGTTTCTAACAGCAGAGACTTGCCGCTACTTACCGCCATCGGCGGCGTCTTCCTGGTTGATTAGATGCCGTGATCACACGTGATCACGGCATCTAGTTGCGTTTCAACCCGAAAGCATTCGCTTCCGGGTGGTGTACAGACACCCCGTGTGGCCAATCGGGGTGTCTGTACACCATATGAAAACTGTAATCCTCGCTGGTGAGGATTACAGTTTTCAAAGTGCAATTCTTATTATGGCCACTAGATGGCAGGCCAGGATAAGAAATGAGCAATCCATGGATTTCTGAGTCTATAAAATCCATAATTGCTCATAAAGAAAAAAAGAAAAAAGCCACAATATATAAGCCCATATTTGAGCTTTCTAACAGTAAAAAAAAAATTAAAAAAAAATGTTAAAAAATATATAAAAAATAAAAAAGATGTAAAAGTTCAAATCACCCCCCTTTCCGTATAAGTAAAAAATAAATACCTAAATAACAATAAATATAGACATCATGGGTATCACCGTGACCGAAAACGCCCGCACTTTTAAAATATAAAAAAAAATTCCAATACGGTGAATTGTGTGGCGGAAAAAAGCGTCCAAATGGCGATTTGCCGTTTTTTGTCGCTTTTTTTTCTAAAAAATATTAAATAAAAAGTGATCAAAAAGTCATACACACCCCAGAATGGTATCAATAAAAAACTTCAGATCGTCCCGCAAAAAATGAGCCCCCATACAGCTCTGTACACATAAATACCAAAAGTTATAGGGGTCAAGATTTGACAAGGAAAAAAAAAAAAAAGGGCAACTTTCTAATTATTTTATCACTATGAAAACGCAGGAAAAACTATACATATTAGGTATTTCCGGATTCGTACTAACCAGTAGAATGAAAGTAATGGATCAGTTTTAATGCACATCGAACGCTGTAAATAAGAAACCCGTAGAACTGTAGCGGAATAGCGTTTTCTTTGCAATTCCACCCGGTTTGGAATTTTTTTCCCGCTTCCCACTACACCATATGCAATATTAAATGGTGGCGTTGGAAAGCACAACTTGTCCCGCAAAAAACAAGCCCTCATACAGCTATGTGAACAGAAAAATAAAAGAGTTATGGCTGTTTGAAGGCAGGGAGCGCAAAACGAAAATGCAGAACCGAAAAAAGCTCCGGGCGCGAAAGGGTTAATATAAGTTAAACTGGATTAATGATGTTGTTCAAGTAGTATGGGCTTGTCACTGTACGTTTCACAAAGTGTAGGGCAGTTCTGTATTGACTAGACACACCTTCCCACACTCTAACACCACCACCAAAGGCTCGTCTGGTGACAACAGTGGCTGATGCATAGCTCTCTCCTTGACATCTCAAACATCGTTGGCGGCCATAATTTCTGCTCCAAGTGAATTGACTTTCGTCAGTGAACAGCACTAAGACCCAATAGTCTCTTGTCCAGAATAGATGCCCTGGCCCATGCAAGACAATGAAATTAAAAATACATAGGAAAGGTGGTACAGGGTACCACCTGTACCACCTTTCCTATGTATTTTTAATGTTTTTAAAAATTGCTTTGTGCATTGCTAATCATGTCTATGATTTGATTTATAATAAACTATCGATTATGTAATCATGTAATCGTGGCATTTATTGGTGATCCATATATTTAGATTTTATATGTTATATTTGTATATGGGTTAGTCATATTTTTGGGGGGGAATATTTTTGGTGTTTCATTATCGTCTGACATGACACTTGGGTGCCTCTCAGCTCCCTTAAATGTGCCTAGAGTTGTGTGGCATTCATCATCCGGTTCCGCAGAATATTGTTCTCAATGTAGTAGTCATTAGTGTGGGATTTGGCCAAAGGATGTCCACTTCTATGCTTTTCTGTGACTCTTCCAGTATCTCTGTTGCAATCTGCTGATGACACTCTGTTACACTGTAAACTCAGTGGCCACTTCTGTCTGAGAACATCCTGCTTGAAGCCTCGCAATGGCGAGGTACTGTTGATCAATTGTTAGGTGTCATCTTGGTCTAATGATGTCAAAATGTGAACATCATGATGAAGAGGACTGTTTAAATATCAATTCTAATTGAATCAGGAAATGTATTGGGCGATTTATGGATCAAACACCTGTTGTGAATTTTGCTGTTAAGCTCCTTGTTAGAGACCAGCAAGTTGTGCAAAAAGTACTAAAACATTGAACATTTGGATATGTGCATTCAAAAGTTTAGAGAAGGTCACATTAAGTTCACCTGTAAAGGTTAGAGTGTATTGTGCATTTTAGGTTCTTCCTGAAATTTCACCCACAAGCCAAATATCCCTAACTTTTTGTGAGTAGTTATATATTACAGGCAATGTGTAATGCAGGCATTGTATAAAATGCCTAGGCATTTTATAGAATGCATAAAGAATTTAGGCAAAGTATGAAATGTCTGTGTTAGTGTATATAATGCCTAGTCAATATATATAGAACGATGAGTACTCTTTAAACAAAATATAGACAAGTAGATGTTAAGAAGCCTTTATTGATGTGAGAAAGAAAGAAATGTAAAATAAAAATATAATGCAAAATAAAGTACACTAAACACTAAACAAGAGAAATAGACCAGTATTTTCTTCGCTTGTTGCAACAAGGAAGGCTAGAATGACATTTTGAATTGGACTTAATTGTCTTTCTCACACTTCATAGCTTGGCACTTGTTCTGGCACAGAAGAAATGCAAATGGGCATTTTGAATTGCAATAAATGAAATGCTAAATAAAATTGGCAATTCTTTATGCTAATAATGATTGACCTTAATAACATTATGGGGGTGATTTTGTGACGTTTATAACATGTACCTGAGGGAGTGGCACCTTCAGGTGTGAATGCGCTCTTAGCTTATCTTGAGTAGCATTCTTGTGCACTTTTGCTCTTCCTATCAAATTGAGCGTCTTGATTGCGTGGTACATATAGGTGTGTTTGCTCCTCCTCCATCGGTTGCTGTATGCACATAGAGGTCACTAAGAGCAACACGCCTATATGTGCAGCGTCCACGCTCCTAGATATAGATGCCCAACGGCATAGTTAGGTTTAGTATAGGACCTGCCTGACCTGAGACCACCGTGACGCTGGGTAGGTGGGCACAGATGTGTTTTGATCAAAATATATTGGCTAAGAGTCTCAGATTTTGTCATATCAGAATGAGGTCTTAGTTTATACAGTATATATTGTTTGCATCTATTTTTGTGCACTAAAATTCTTTTTCTGTGAATTATGGTGATTTTGTGACGCTATCACTGTGCAATGTCCCCTGAAATGGAGTATTTTATACTTTGCTGGTTTGCCCGACGCCAGGCTCTGGAAGGGAGTATTTTATACTTTGCCAGTTTTCCCAATGACCTCTGGAAGAGAGTATTTTATACTTTGCTGGTTTGCCCAATGACTACCTCTGTAAGGGATTGTAAAGCAAGATTTTAATTGGTCCTTCAACTTTAATTCTGAAGAAATGGAAATGGTTGGAGATGTCTGATACCTGGCCTCATTTCTGCAGTATGAGGTAACTGTACATGCATACTGACCTTTAGGTTGGGATAGGGGAAGCCGGCAAATTAAAAAACACTTAGTTTTAAAACAGAGAGCTCAGCTCCATCGAAAACATCACCAGGGTAAGATTTTGCCAATTGCCATGTTGGGCACTGGTCGATAGGAGCTGGTTCATTTGTTTGAACGACTAACACTAATTGTTACTTATCTTAATATTTGTATATATTTATCTATTATCATGGTTTAGTAAACTCTTTATGCACCTAAGTCATGTAAAGTCTATTAATAATAAAACAAAATAATAAGCAGGCAGAATGATATACCTATGCAACATGATTTGACATGCTAATGACGATCAGCAAAAATACATCACGTTGGAGCCTGTTCAGACCATGTGGGTGTCGGCTTTTTAGAGTGTCAACTATAAAGCCTGAATCTTGAAGCCTGTTCAGACCATGTGCATACCTTCCAACCATCCCAGATCCGGTGGGACAGTCCCGGATTTCAGTGGCTGTCCCATGGTCCTGGTACAGGGGAGGTATGTACCGCTCTCAGGCAGCTCCCTGCTCCATCATTCCTCCCCCCGGCGCTTCACACTGCTAGTCTGTGCAGGGGGTGGGGCAGGGGGCGTTGACAGCCAGCAGTCAGACCAGAGCAGCCAATGTGTATCCTGCTGCTGCTTGGGAATGAGGTGAATGTGTAAGGGGTTTTTTTTTCTTGTTTTTTTTTACTTTCTGTGAAGGGGGCACAATCCTGGACATATTACTGTGATAGTAAAGAAAAATCGCTGCACTCCAATGATATGCTGCAAATAGAGATATAGTTTATTATCCTTTACAAATACATCCCCTGCCACCATATTATCAGCACAGGTCACACTGCTGAGCCTATTCAGACCATATGGGTGTCAGCTTTATAGCCTGAATAACATAAGCTAATAGCCGCTTTCAGACAAGCGAGTGTCATGCTGCGGACTCGTAGTGCAGCACCCTTCCTGAACTTCAAGCACTGCTGGGGTCGCGGAGCATTATATTGATTTACTATGCTTTGTAACCCTGAGTTCTGGAATGTATTGGATAACACTGACATTATGCTACCAATGTTATCAAATATCTCTGAGTATTAAAGGGGTGGTCCTGTGTCAGCCTCTCATGGGTGAGATGAGAATGATCTGTAGTAAGGGCTGGCCTGTTGGTGGTGGTACGGAAATGCTGAGAGGCTAGTGCTAAGCTGTTTCTGTAACTCCCATATTAGTGAACAGGAGCTAAGTAAACATAGCATAGCAGGTTACACTGTTTCTGTAATTCAGGATGGATAGATAGACAGACAGTTGGATAGATAGATAGATAGATAGATAGATAGATAGATAGATAGATAGATAGATAGATAGATAGATACTATTTAGTTTGGTTGCACTTCTACAAAAGTTTAAAATGTAAATGTTTGTATACTTCAACCAATGTCTTTTCTAACGACCACATGTACTACACTTGGATTCTTTAATGCTGCCACATCCAATTAAACACCAATTAAAATATTCTTTTAACGCAGCAGACATCCATATTTGAATGCCCCATATAAGCCTGCCCAAAATTATTCCTTTTTGCTTAATTCACACACAATAGACAAATTGCGTGACATGAAGGCTTGAAGCAAAAAATGACAATAGAGTCCATGGTAGTAATCAGTCTTTTGTCACAGTACGCTAAGAAAGCAACACTCACCCAGGCAGTCATTAAACTCTGGCTTTTCAGTGTGTTTTGGCTGGAGGCCAATGTTTGTTTTTTGCCTCCTTATTTTGTTTCTCATCCAGCATGGAATCCATAAAATCAGACAGAAATCTCACACTTGTAACGTTATTTTTTATCTTGCTTGGTATTTGCACATCACAACAGATTAAACATTTACACGACATTTGCCGTCCCCGTCCTAGTGTTGAATTCAGTCCAAAGTTTAGGAAAACTTTGATTAGAAAAAAAATTCAAATTTTTTCCGCGTTTCATGGTAACAAATCAGGTTTTTCTTACGTGACAGCTGCACATGTTACAAAGAGAAACTAAGTGTAGCAGAGACAAGGCCAGGAATGCAAGATTACCCATAATGCGGTATAGCCAGCCAATCCGCACATAGCCATCTCCTGTTATGTACAAGCCCTATAAAACCCTCACCTTGCGCGGTCTCTGCCATTGTCCTTTGAGCTGAGCATAGGGAGAGATGTGGCAAGCGCTCATGCGCTAGGGATAGTGTTGCAGAAAATTATTAATAGAAAAATATTGGAGAGGGAGAGCGCAGGGAGACTGCAGGGAGAGCACAGGGAGAGTGCATGGAGACTTATTCTGTATCAGTTTTATTTATTTATACATTTACTTATTCCTACATCAGCTGTAAACTAAGATATGTAATTCAATAAAAATATGATGGAAAACTTTATTATTCCACCACCAGTGTGCCAACCAAAATCATCCAGTCTGCACCCCTTAGAGGGGCCAGGTCTTAATGATGACCATCCTCATCTTTTTCTGTCTTTACGTCTTTCAAATCATCCTTCAAAGTCTCCATGTCCTAGAAAAGTCAGCAAGATACATAGAGAGTAGCTGAATGCTCCTAGTGACATATTTTCACCGATATTAGATGATGTGGAAAAGGAGGAAAATCAGATGGCAGAAGAAGGGCTTCCACCTGTAAGGCAGGAGAGCTCTGGGGTTGGAGAAGTGGGTATGCCAGGGCTGATTAATATTCTGTTTACTGTCAAATAACCTACAGGAGATTGCAGACCAGATCTGCAATAATTTGTATATTGTTCCCCCACCTAACCAGCCAAACCCCATACCAGCAACAGCCCCTGTTTAAAGGTGACAATGAAGACAGTCTATACAGTGCGGTCTTTATTAGTAAATGAAAGGCACTGCGGTATGGCCACAAGCAGCCCGCAGCACGGCCACTCCATGTGGTCGTACCCTAAAGCAGAGTAGCCTAGGTATACCTTATTTATAGCGATTAATGACAAATTAATTCGTAACAAATCTAATTTCTTGGCGAACTTCTGCAAAGTTGCCAAATCAAAATTTTCAAAACTTTGCTCATCTCTAGTTATTTCATTGGGGTGCTCCTGACAATTACAGACCATATCACTAGCTTTGTTTATTGTGTTTGCAGATATTTCATATTCCTATTGTTTTATATGTATTTTCCTTATAAGATACACTTAAGATATGTGTTGCATCAATAAAAGCTTCATTCTTTTTGTCTTTACAATTACAAGGAATTATGTACATATGTAACAGAATGTGCACGGACCAGAGAGATACCATAAAGTCCCTGAACCCCAGTGCAACATCTGTCACAGGGCCCAATGTCCAACATGTGCCATTTATAATACTGGTATCTCCTCCTTATTGTATTGAGAATAGAGGTTTTATATGCTTGGAAAGTTAATACATATTACCAGAGTTTTCATAATCATATTTTGTGTCTATGAATAAACTAGCAATATGTATTAGTTGTCTAAGCATAGAAAACCTCTATTCTCAATATAGTAAAGCAATAGCCTTTTATTATGTAACCCATAAAAAAGTATAAACTGAAGCAAAAAATCTAGAAGTCTTTCCTGGGCTTTAAACCTGGGACACCTATATGTAAGGCTGGCCACTTACCTCCTGACTACAGCTTTATCATATTGAGAAGAGTGGTTCTTTATACATAGAAAGCTAATACACATTACTGGTGTCTTTATAATCATAAATATATTGTGGCTGTGAATTAGGCTGCTTTCAAATCTGCATTTGTTAGAAATAGAAGAGAGAAAAGTCTTGCATGAAGTACTTTTTTCTCGACTGAAAAAATTTTCTCCTGAACAGAAACCTAATAGATCCTATTCTAGGATCCTTGGCGTTTTTACCGGAATGCGGACGGATCTCTGCCGATCCCCATTATAGTGAATGGGGCCGGACGAAGCCTTACAGGATTTATCCTGTAATGAAGCACTATGTACATTAGTCGCATTAGACGTGAGTGAATGTAGGTGGAGGTGGACTGCAGTATTTAGGACCTGGTAATCATTATAGGTGATAAATGTTGTTCATGGGGTAATCCCTTTAATGATAAAATTCTTCCTGACTGCAGTTAGCACTAGGGGGAGCTTAGGATCTTACTGCACTGTTTTATTATTGAGTTTAATGTATAAACGGTTTGCAGTTAACCTTCTCAGTTTCCAAGTAGCATCTGCAGGCAGCCCAAATTTCATCATTTATCTCTGTTTATCAGGTAACCTAACTCCTAGCCCCAATGAAGATATGCAGCATAACAAATTCATCTGCACAGAATGTTGGATCTAAAACGAACATTGGGTTAAAAGGTGGAGGATTAAACTAGTCATATTTTTTATTTGTATTCCTTTTTATTCATGCATTTATTATTCTACCTGTTACTATTTTTTTCAGTTCTGCACAACTTTTTGCAGTGCACAACTATGACTGAATCTTTTTCAAATCTTCTGAAAATCTTCCCATATATGGACAGCTCCACTAGATGGAGGTGGAATCTCATACTGTTCCCATCCTAAATTTCTGCCAACATTCAAATTTATTTCTCTAACATGTACTTCGTGCCAAATCTAAAAACTAAACAAAAGCAAACTAAAATCCTGTATGGCTATTTTGGTATAATTATTTAAGTAGATGCCGTCATATATTGCATTTTTTGCTCTTCAGTTCTAGGAACACTATTCATTCAATTAAGCAAACACAAGCTTTTATTCTGTGTTGTTTCACTCCACCCATGCATGTCAATTCCTTAAGTGCACAGTATGGATACCATAATCTGACTGTGGATGAGAAATGAAGCTTGGGTGGTGTCAAATACCATGACACTGGACCATAGCCAACACAAGAACTGCTGAGTTTGGAAAAGTTAAAGCTGCATTTTTCATTGTCCATTTTGGTGGAGTCGGAGTTGGTATAAAATGGACCGACTCCGACTCCAAAAATATATAATAAATTGGTACAGTTAGTTCAATGCTGTATGTGCTGAATATACTGTCATAAGAATTTGGGAAAATGATGAAATCTCATATAAATGTCTGTTCTATTCCTGATCTAAGGATCTAGGCTTTTAGTTGAGATGAAAGTGTGCTGCCCTTTATGTAGATGCTCAGAAGTGAAGCTCCTCCGCTACAGATCAAATGAAAAAGGCACTTGGAAGGAATGGCTGCAATCATCACAGATCTACTAGAGAAAACAGGATTAAAGGGCTTTTCTCACTAGTTATAAGGATTAGATTTCAATATAAAGAAGACATTTTCTAAATCCATTTGTCAGTCATGAACTATAGACAGTTCAGCAGGTCTCTCACTACACACAGGTTTCTATGGTAACCTGCAGACCAGAAAGATTGTTATCTAATTGGCTGAGAGCAGGAGTGACCTCACCCTCACGGAATGATGGGACTGAGCTCTGAGTGATTACCTGCAGTAAGCAAAAGGTAGAAGTGTTGTGAGGACTGAGAAGATTTACCTGTAATTGTGTTAGAGATCACAATCTCCTGCTCTCTCAGAGTAATAACTGCTGGAGACCTCCTCCCCACAGCCTGAGGAGACAGAGTGAATGCAAACTGCCTGTCAGCCAGTGAATCAACCTGCTGAGAAAACCCCTTTTAAGGCAAGTACTTCTTAGTATATATGAACTTTCAATAAACTATGCATAAATCACTTGTCCAGCGCATGTTCTCTCTGTATGCTTTATGTTTTAGTTTGCTTTTCCTATGATATAAAACACCTAGGGCTTTATGTATGAAAACTGTCTAGGTGTAGACGTTTCTTTGTTGTCCATAGAAACCAATCAGAGCTCCCCTTTCATTTCATATAGTGCTCTGGAGAAATGAAAGGGGAGCTCTGATTGGTTACTATGGGCAACAAAGAAAGTCTTAGACCTAGACAGTTTTCATACATCAGGTCCTTAGTGAGCTGTACCCAGAGAAAAGCCTGATACTGGAAGTTCAGAGTAAAGATATCTAGTAAAACATATATCACAAACTTTTTTTTGTCATGACATATCTGTACTATTGATTTATTCAAAGTTTGTTTAAAGTTATCACTTAAACATGCGCCATATATGAGGGAGTCGGAGTCAGATTAGGAGTCGGAGTTAGGGGAATTTGAGGAGTCGGAGTTGGAGTCGGGGCTTTGGCTTACTGACTCCAGAGCCCTGGCTATAACAGTACAAAGCTATGCGAACACACACATGTACATGAAATATAGGTTACATACAGCATATCAGTGTGCATACATATACAATCCTACAATGCTAAATGATAACCTCAACATACAGAGGCGTAGCTACCAGGGGGGCGACGGCTCCGGGCCCAGTGCCTCTGGGGGGCCCATCAGGGATGGCCTTAGTACAATCAGGCGAATACAAGTTACCATTATGGAAGCGCTCACTTGTATGTAGGGACCCCCATCAGACCTCAGATCAGTCCACCCAGCCACATAAGGTTAAAATAAAAACCTTTCTTACCTGTCCTGTGCTGCGGCTGCCTGAGGTCTGATGGGGGCACATTCTGCTGATCAGAAGTCTGATGGGAGCACAATACGCTGATCTCAGATCTGATGGGGGAACATTCTGCTGATCTGAGGTCTGATTGGGGCACATTCTGCTTATCTGAGGTCTGATGGGGGCACATTCTGCTGATCTGAGGTCTGATGGGGGCACATTCTGATGATCTCAGGTCTGATGGGGGCACAATACGCTGATCTGAGGTCAGATGGGGGCACATTCTGCTGATCTGAGGTCTGATGGGGGCACATTCTGATGATCTCAGGTCTGATGGGGGCACAATACACTGATCTGATGTCTGATGGGGGCACATTCTTCTGATCTGAGGTCTGATGGGGGCACATTCTGCTGATCTGAGGGCTGATGGGGGCACATTCTGCTGATCTGAGGTCTGATGGGAGCACATTCTGATGATCTGTGGTCTGATGGGGGCACAATACGCTGATCTGAGGTCTGATGGGGGCACATTCTGCTGATCTGAGGTCTGATGGGGGCACATTCTGATGATCTGAGGTCTGATGGGGCACAATACGCTGATCTGAGGTCTGATGGGGGCACATTCTGCTGATCTGAGGTCTGATGGGGGGCACATTCTGCTGATCTGAGGTCTGATGGGGGCACAATACGCTGATCTGAGATCTGATGGAGGCACATTCTGCTGATCTGAGGTCTAATGGGGGCACATTCTGCTGATCTGAGGTCTGATGGGGGCACATTCTGATGATCTCAGGTCTGATGGGGGCACAATACGCTGATCTGAGGTCTGATGGGGGCACATTCTGTTGATCTGATGCCTGATGGGGGCACAGTAGGCTGATCTGAGGTCTGATGGCGGCACAATACGCTGATCTGAGGTCTGATGGCGACACAATATGCTGATCTGAGGTCTGATGGGTGCACATTAAGCTGATCTGAGGTCTGATGGGGGCACATTAAGCTGATCTAAGGTCTGATGGGGGCACATTCTGATGATCTCAGGTCTGATGGGGGCACAATATGCTGATCTGAGGTCTGATGGGGGCACATTGTGCTGATCTGAGGTCTGATGGGGGCACATTCTGATGATCTCAGGTCTGATGGGGGCACAATACGCTGATCTGAGGTCAGATGGGGGCACATTCTGCTGATCTGAGGTCTGATGGGGGCACATTCTGATGATCTCAGGTCTGATGGGGGCACAATACACTGATCTGATGTCTGATGGGGCACATTCTTCTGATCTGAGGTCTGATGGGGGCACATCTGCTGATCTGAGGGCTGATGGGGGCACATTCTGCTGATCTGAGGTCTGATGGGGGCACATTCTGACTGATCTGCGCTGATCTGAGGTCTGATGGGGGCACATTCTGCTGATCTGAGGTCTGATGGGGCACATTCTGATGATCTGAGGTCTGATGGGGGCACAATACGCTGATCTGAGATCTGATGAGGGCACACTTCTGCTGATCTGAGGTCTGATGGGGCACATTCTGCTGATCTGAGGTCTGATGGGGGACATTCTGATGATCTCAGGTCTGATGGGGGCACAATACGCTGATCTGAGGTCTGATGGGGGCACATTCTGTTGATCTGATGCCTGATGGGGGCACAGTAGGCTGATCTGAGGTCTGATGGCAGCACAATACGCTGATCTGAGGTCTGATGGCGACACAATATGCTGAACTGAGGTCTGATGGGTGCACATTAAGCTGATCTGAGGTCTGATGGGGGCACATTAAGCTGATCTAAGGTCTGATGGGGGCACATTCTGATGATCTGAGGTCTGATGGGGGCACATTCTGCTGATCTGAGGTCTGATGGGGGCACATTCTGATGATCTGAGGTCTGATGGGGGCACATTCTGATGATCTGAGGTCTGATGGGGGCACATTCTTCTGATCTGGGGTCTGATGGGGGCACAATACGCTGATCTGAGGTCTGATAGGGGCACAATAGTAACATAACATAGTTTATAAGGCCGAAAAAAGACATCTGTCCATCTAGTTCGGCCTGTTTTCCTACAAGTTGATCCAGAGGAAGGCAAAAAAACCCTGTGAGGTAGAAGCCAATTTTCCCCACTTTAAGGAAAAAAATTCCTTCCCGACTCCAATCAGGCAATCAGAATTACTCCCTGGATCTACTACCCTCCAGAAATACATCCAGGCCCCTCTTGAACTCTTTTAGTGAACTTACCATCACCACCTCCTCAAGCAGAGAGTTCCATAGTCTCACTGCTCTTACCGTAAAGAATCCTCTTCTATGTTTGTGTACAAACCTTCTTTCCTCCAGACGCAGAGGATGTCCCCTCGTCACAGTCACAGTCCTGGGGATAAATAGATCATGGGAGTGATCTCTGTACTGACCTCTGATATATTTATACATAGTTATTAGATCTCCCTTCAGTCGTCTTTTTTCTAAAGTGAATAACCCTAATTTTGATAATCTTTCTGGGTACTGTAGTCCACCCATTCCAGTTATTACTTTAGTTGCCCTCCTCTGAACCCTCTCCAGCTCTGCTATGTCTGCCTTGTTCACAGGAGCCCAGAACTGTACACAGTACTCCATGTGTGGTCTGACTAGTGATTTGTAAAGTGGCAGGACTATGTTCTCATCAAGGGCATCTATGCCTCTTTTGATGCAACCCATTATCTTATTGGCCTTGGCAGCAGCTGTCTGACACTGGTTTCTACAGCTTAGTTTGCTGTTCACTAAAATTCCTAGGTCCTTTTCCATGTCAGAGTTACCTAATATTTTACCATTTAGTATGTACTGGTGACTTGCATTATTCCTTCCCATATGCATAACCTTGCATTTGTCAGTGTTAAACCTCATCTGCCACTTCTCTGCCCAAGCCTCCAGTCTATCCAGATCCATCTATAGCAGTGTACTGTCCTCTTCTGTATTAATTACTTTACACAGTTTAGTGTCATCTGCAAAAATTTATATTTTACTGTGCAAGCTTTCTACAAGATCATTAATAAATATATTGAAGAGAATAGGGCCCAATACTGACCCATGTGGTACCCCACTAGTGACAGTGACCCAATCTGAATATGTGCCGTTAATAACCACCCTCTGTTTTCTATCACTGAGCCAATTACTTACCCACATACAGACATTTTCTCCCAGGCCACGATGATCTGAGGTCTGATGGGGGCACATTAAGCTGATCTGAGGTCTGATGGGGGCAGGGGCCTGTTAGTTTAGTGATGTAAAAACTGGGGACAGGTTTCCTTTAACATAAGAGTCCCCTTGTTTTTTACTCCTATTACTCCTATATTTTACTGCATTATGTGGTAGAGTATTTAGACTAGGGTATGTAGAAAGTCTATTGTACTGTACTTAACAGCATAGATGATCTAGCAGTTTATACAGTCATCTTTCTAATACAATATTATAACCACAACTATGTGCCTGTGAAGTTGGAAACGTGCGTTTGGGAAGCCACTAAGTGGGGGGCCCACTAAAGTATGTTCCCCCCCCCCGTGCTGAACCTCTAGCTACGCCTCTGTCAACATACCAATGATGCCACGTTAGGTCTTGGTGAAGAAGATAATTACAGTTTCTTGTCCTTCAATAGATCTTGGAAAAGATGGTTGCTTTGGGCTGACGTTGTCACCATGGTCATAGGTTATGGATACAGTGGCACTCATGGACATAAATAGAATAAAATGCTGGCTAGCTTTAAACTGTTTTCACAAATGACCACTAGATGGAGCTATAACAACATAAATACAAGGTACAGTAACTCTACACATAACAGAAACTACTAAAGGCAGAACAGGTATACTCTGCTTTCACATGGAAATGGGGATAAGCTGTCAGAAAGCCCATCTGATGGAATTGACTATAAATGACATTCTGCAGCTTGCATTGCATTGGAAAACATGAAAGATGCAGAAACTAAGTCTAGCCCAATTGAAAACAATGTTCTTTATTACATAATTGATGTAAAGCAGTAAAACAATGTGATCGAAGGTGTCCATTAAGGATGTACCTTGTACCTAAACCGAGGCATGAGCGCTTCTTCAATGGGAATACAATTCAACGGATGTAATTTGGTATACAATATGTCACAAAGGAACATAATAAACACATATGTTGTATAGCTAGTTTTATGGTATGCGCTATAGCCCCATAACTTTTTTTTTAGGGTTGAGCAAACCATCCGAAGTCAAATTCACGTCACCACGTGATCACGCTGGGTGCGCGCCGTGATGTCATCACGCTCAGCGCAGGTTCTTCAGCAGGTCTTTTTCAATCAAGAGAGGAGAGGACTGCTACTGTGCAAGCAAGTTGATGAGGTGAGTAAATTTTCTTTTAAACCCAAAAGGCCATATTGCGCTCGCATCTTACTGTTTTTAACGGCCATTAGATCGGTGCGCTTCTGTTTAAGCAGCCTTTAAAAACGGTCCCATTGCTTGTTAGGCTGAATGGGGTTTTAACATAGCAATTCATGACAAACTGATACGTAACCAATCAAATTTCTTGTCAAACTTTGGCGAAGCTGCCGAATCAGATTTTTCAAAACTTGGATCATCTGTAATTCTATTAATAACACCAGTTGTATTTCTTGGTACATTGAACCTGAACACATCTCTTTGTATACTGATGTGTCAGCACTGGGTGAGACTAATGGGCGATTGTATATAGGATGAGTGCTATCAAAAGAATGTGATTGTCACGTCAGCAGTCAGTCTGACAGACGCTATGATATATATAGATTGTCCAGAATTATTCCTAGTAATCCCTACATGAACAGTTTACAATGTCTGCAGCCAACCGTACCCAAAATGCAAAAATCACCAGTTTCATGGGAACGTTAGAGGCAGCAGATTTGCAATAAAGAGTTAAAGAGGACCTTTCAAGGGTCCAGGCATAAGTAAGTAAGGACACCGTTTTGTAGGGCAAGTAATGGGGATGTAGGTGTTCTTACTATTTTTGCAGGGCGCTGCTCCGTTCGCCCTCTGCGCCCCTGTAAAGTTCGGGCGCGCGCTATGCTAATGCATAGCATCGGAACAGGGAGGAGGAGACGCCAGGGATTCTCAATGGGCGTCTCCTTCTCCCTGGCTGTAGCGCTGTTCAATCGCAGCGGAGAGCGTCACAGCCAGGGAGGAAACCTATGGACGCAGGGACAGCTGCCAGAAACCGGGAGATACCTCCCCCGTACCGGGACAGCGGGACAGCCAGTGTAATCCGGGACAGTCCCGCTGGATCCGGGACGGTTGGTAGGTATGGTTCTGTCCTTCAATTGCCACCAGACAAAACAGAAAGGAAGCACAACCCTGAGAAAGGACACATCCCCGACCTACCAGGTTGAAATACATCTAGCAGAGCAATTGGAGCAGTGAATGTGGAGATCTCTGGATCCATGTGAGGTACAGGGCTGGTTCTAGCTTTGTTAGAAATGTATTGTCATGTACTATATGATATTAGTTTTCATTTTGTACATTATTCATGGGATAACCCCTTAAAATGCTCCTAGGACTAGAGAAATAGAGAAAGTCTATGAGTTCTTCTTTGCCTACCCACACACAAAGATTGACAGCATTTTCTGTATCAGTTTTGATGCTATGGGCTGACAACAGACACCTAACTTCAGACAATAGATAACTATTAATGTGGAACTTTTGCTTCATTGATGTCTTTGAAGGTGAGCAACAACTGGTAATTGTAACAATGTCAGTGGGTAGCTGTTTGCAAGACAGTCTCCTTTTCCAAATCCCAACTATGACTCTTGGACTTGAGTAAAGCAAACTTATGTAACAACTGGATGGTCGCCAGAAAATATATACGAAGCATTTATCAGATTGACAGGCAATAAATACAGAATAATAAACTCAGCGCTAGATAACAGAAAATTGGATGAGGGTAGGAATGAATGAATAAGATTATGATGGTGGAGATGGCAGATGGTAATGGCATTCAGGTGGAGAGTGATGAATGTACAGAAGGTAAAGGGAATAAAAAGCAGAAAGTGACTTGGAACTGCTAAGTCCAACAAGACAGTAGAAAATAAAAAAAAAACCAAACCATAAACAGAAAGCCTAATCCACAATAAACACAACTACATTATAGACAAAATAAGAACATACAACCATGGACTAGGATTCAGAGCTATGCCATATCCAGCAAAGGGGCACAGAATCTAATTTACTAACAGAAATACAGTGTGGAAAAAAAGTATTTAGTCAGCCCCCAATTGTGCAAGTTCTCCCACTTAAAAAGATGAGAGAGGCCTGTAATTGACATCATAGGTAGACCTCACCTCAACAAGACAAAATGAGAAAACAAATCCAGAAAATCACATTGTCTGATTTTTAAAGAATTTATTTGCAAATTGTGGTGGAAAATAAGTATTTGGTCACCTACAAACAAGCAAGATTTCTGGCTCTCACAGACCTGTAACTTCTTCAAGAGGCTCCTCTGTCCTCCACTCATTACCTGTAGTAATGGCACCTGTTTGAACTTTTTATCAGTATAAAAGACGCCTGTCCACAACCTCAAGCACTAACACTCCAAACTCCACCATGGTGAAGACCAAAAAGCTGTCAAAGGACACCAGAAACAAAATTGTAGACCTGCACCAGGCTGGGAAGACTGAATCTGCAAGAGGCAAGCAGCTTGGTGTGAAGAAATCAACTGTGGGAGCAATAATTAGAAAATAAAAGACACACAAGACCACTGATAATCTCCCTCGATCAGGGGCAAGATCTCACCCTGTGGGGTCAAAATGATCACAAGAACTGTGAGCAAAAATCCCAGAACCACATGGGGGGACCTAGTGAATGACCTGCAGAAAGCTGGGACCAACATAACAAAGGCTACTGTCAGTAACACACTACGCCGCCAGGGACTCAGATCCTGCAGTGCCAGACATGTCCCCCTGCTTAAGCCAGTACATATCTGGGCATGTCTAAAGTTTGCTAGAGAGCATTTGGATGTTCCAGAAGAGTATTGGGAGAATGTAATATGGTCAGATAAAACCAAAGTAGAACTGTTTGGTAGAAACACAACTCGTCGTGTTTGGGGGAGAGTGCATCCAAAGAACACCATACCTACTGTGAAGCATGGGGGTGGCAACATGCTTTGGGGCTGTTTCTCTACAAAGGGACCAGGACGACTGATCCGTCTACATGAAAGAATGAATGAGGCCATGTATTGTGAGATTTTGAGTGCAAACATCCTTCCATCAGCAAGGGCATTGAAGATGAAATGTGGCTGGGTCTTTCAGCATGACAATGATCCCAAGCACACCGCCAGGGCAACAAAGGAGTTGCTTCGTAAGAAGCATTTCAAGGTCCTGGAGTGGCCTAGCCAGTCTCCAGATCTCAACCCCATAGAAAACCTTTGGAGGGAGTCACATCACTGCTCTAGAGGAGATCTGCATGGAGGAATGGGCCAATATACCAGCATCAGTGTGTGCCAACCTTGTGAAGACTTACAGAAAACGTTTGACCTCTGTCATTGCCAAGAAAGGATATATTACAAATTATTGAAATGTACTTTTGTTATTGACCAAATACTTATTTTCCACCATAATACAATAATGCAAATACATTTTTTAAAAATCAGACAATGTGATTTTCTGGATTTGTTTTCTCATTTTGTCTCTCATAGTTAAGGTCTACCTATGATGTCAATTACAGGTCTCTCTCATCTTTTTACGTGGGAGAACTTGCACAATTGGTGGCTGACTAAATACTTTTTTTCCCCACTGTATGTCTATATTAGACGTATTTCTGGCGCAGATTGCAGCTCAAAGGTTCTTTGCACTGCAATCTGCAACTATTCCCCGGTCACAGCAGGTCTAAAAAAAATGGGTTGGAATAGGGGACGGACGAGCGTTGAAACTGGCAGTTTAAACGCAGAAAATGATCTAAATCTACGTCAGCAATGGAGCTGGTGTAGATTTAGAAGAGTCGGAAGTTATGTAGAGGCCGGTGCCTCTACATAGCAGAAATTGTACAAGACGCACAGTACAAGGGGCAGCAGGAATTGTACAAGGGGACACAGTAAAAGGGGCAGCAGGCAGAGTACGAGGGAGCACTGTACAAGGGGCAGCAGGCAGAGTACGAGGGAGCACTGTACAAGGGGCAGCAGGAATTGTACAAGGGGACACAGTACAAGGGGCAGCAAGCAGAGTACGAGGGAGCACTGTACACGGGGCAGCAGGCAGGATACGAGGGAGCACTGTACAAAGGGCAGCAGGCAGAATACGAGAGAGCACTCTACAAGGGGAGCAGGCAGAGTACGAGGGAGCATTGTACAAAGGGCAGCAGGCAGGGTATGAGGGAGCACTGTACAAGAGGAGAAGGCAGAGTACAAGGGAGCACTGTACAAGGGGAGCAGGCAGAGTACAAGGGAGAATTGTACAAAGGCCGTCAGGCAGAGCACGAGGAAGCACTGTACATGGGGCAGCAGGCAGAGTACAAGGAAGCACTGTACAAGGGGCAGCAGGCAGAGTACGAGGGAGCACTGTACAAGGGGAGCAGGCAGAGTGCGAGGGAGCATTGTACAAAGGGCAGCAGGCAGAGTACGAGGAAGAATTTTACATGGGGCAGCAGGCACAGTACAAGGAAGCACTGTACAAGGGGCAGCAGGCAGAGTACAAGGGAGCACTGTACAAGGGGCAGCGGGCAGAGTACGAGGGAGCACTGTACAAGGGGCAGCGGGCAGAGTACGAGGGAGCACTGTACAAGGGGCAGCGGGCAGAGTACGAGGGAGCACTGTACAAGGAGCAGCAGGCAGAGTATGAGGGAGCACTGTACAAGGGACAGCAGGCAGAGTATGAGGGAGCACTGTACAAGGAGCAGCAGGCAGAGTACGAGGGAGCACTGTACAAGAGGCAGCAGGCAGAGTACAAGGGAGCAATGTGCAAGAGGCAGCAGGCAGAGTATGAGGGAGCACTGTACAAGGAGCAGCAGGCAGAGTACGAGGGAGCACTGTACAAGGGGCAGCGGGCAGAGTACGAGGGAGCACTGTACAAGGAGCAGCAGGCAGAGTACGAGGGAGCACTGTACAAGAGGCAGCAGGCAGAGTACAAGGGAGCAATGTGCAAGAGGCAGCAGGCAGAGTATGAGGGAGCACTGTACAAGGGACAGCAGGCAGAGTATGAGGGAGCACTGTACAAGGGGCAGCAGGCAGAGTATAGATCACTGTAGAATGAAGGACAGGCAGAGAAAAATTGGGCACTGTACAGTGGACAGCAGGTAGAGTACAAGTGGGCACTGTACAAAGGGCAGCATGCAGATTACAAGGGAGAACTGTACAACAGGCAGAAGGAATAGTATAAGGGGGCACAGTGCAAGGAGTGCAGCGACCAGGTCTCAGGGGCTTATATGTGAGTGTAATTGTGTTGTCACAGTGGTGGTGAGCCGATGGATATATTACTCACAGTTTTGAAGCTGTTGCTCCCTGGGCCGGCATGCAGGTGAGTGGAAGGAGACGCCAACTCCTTCGGGGCACTCTCTGGTTCCAGGGGCTCTGCCAGGTGTTGGTGTGAGGTGCCCTTGATGGTGGAAGATTTGGGTCGGTTGGCAGGGTCCCTGATAGTTTTGTGACGCCAGCACCTTGCGGTGCAAATAGATGAACAGTTGAAAAGATGAGGAGACACGTCAGTTGCAAACTGTACGAACTTTACTGAAGATAGGTCTGCCTTGAGGTGCAGGTTGTTCATACAAAAAGGCTTACAGTAAGTTGATGCTGTAGGATTCCAAAACAGGTTGGATAAGAGGTGTGCCTCAATACTTGCTTCTAGAGTCAGAGTTTTCCTTCAGGTTCCTCAGTTTAGATCCTCTCTATGCTAGGACAGCCAGGCAATGGATATAAAATAAGTTTTTCATAAACTACCGGTACCCACAGGGCGGTCTCCCTGACAGCATTCTTTGTCTTGGGTATCTCTGGTAAATTGGGTCCACACTCCCCGGAGGGGTAAATGTGGATAGAAGACGACTGTGCCTGGTTGTCTGGTCGTGTCCAGGTGCCTTTGAGCTCCTCCTGGTCACACTTGCAGTGGAGTCCATAAACAGTAGAAATGCTTTACCTCCACCTTCCCTATATCCTTCCAGCTTCTGGTCTGTCTGAAGTGGCTCTGGGGATGTTGGCCACCAAACCCCTCAGCCTGGAGGAGGCTGGTGGCTAGCAGGGAAGCTACATGGCAAGCTGCCTCCTACTCTCTCCTGTGCACTCACTCTGCTCTGAACTGCACTAAAACTGGTTCTAGCCTGTTACATAGCTTTATATATGGTGTTACAGTACCACCTAGGGGTGTAAACATGTATGACAGTCCACCAGCCTGATAAGGTTCCTACAGCATTGAAGTACATTAATGGCATATTAACAATGACATGACATTTGTAATGCACACTATAAGTGGGACACTGCAGGAGCAGCAGGCAGAGTACAAGGGACCACTGCACAATGGGAAGCAGGAATTGTAAAGGGGGCTACAAAGAAACCACTGTACAAGGGGCAGCAGGAATTGTGCAAAGGGGAAAAGTACAAGGGGCAGCAGGCAGAGTATAAGAGAGCACTGTACAAGGGGCAGCAGGAATTGTACAAAGGGGCACTGTACAAGGGGCATCAGGCGTAGTGCAAGGGAGCACTATACAATGGGCAGCAGGCATAGTGCAAGGGAGCACTGTACAAGGGGCAGCAGGCGTAGTATAAGGGAGCACTGTACAATGGGCAGCAGTCATAGTGCAAGGGAGCACTGTACAAGGGGCAGCAGGCAGATTATAAGAGAGCACTGTACAAGGAGCAGCAGGCAGAGTACAAGGGAGCACAGTACAGGGGACAGCAAGAATTGTACAAGGAGCACAGTACAAGGGGCAGCAGGCATAGTACAACAGAGCACAGCAAGTACAGTACAGGGAGATACTGCAGACACAGTACAAACTACTCACCATGTCTAAACCTGGTCAAAGCAAAAAAAATAAAAAATCCTAACAAACTAAACAGAACTGTCAGATTTGCCAACCTCTGACTGACACGGTTTAAAAAGATATAAATGGGGTGAATTTTCACTGAATAGTTCATTTCCACTGGGGACAAATGTGACTTTTCCCTGTAACCCAATTACTTAAATATTTCACTAGATCCTTCTCTATTAAATACTCCAGCACATACAATTATATGAGATGTATACATCATTTAAAATAACAGTTTTACACTAATTTGACCAAAGAAAATTGGTTTATTACAGCCTTTGTAAACTGAGACCTGGAATTGACAAATCCAGCAGAAAAGCATGTGTAGCACCGACATTCCCCCTAAGGGTTCCATTAGGCTTGAATATCAGTGCACATTGGATTAATATATGTGGAATGTTTTTAGAGTAATTTCTATGTAATAATATGTAAATATTCTACTTTCCCAAATGTGTGGTTGGATTACAGCCAATTCCGTCATGAAAATATGTGAGCTCTTTCCCCCCAAAATCAAAGGCATTCTTAATAACTAATCAGTGTTCTGATCAGATCATTTGTCATCTTCCTGGAGGTTGATGTCTGTCTCTTTAACATAACAATATCAAATTTCATTTCTTTTCCGTCCTGTGATGTTAATTTAACCAAGTGAAGCCTTCTTTCCCCCACTGTAGATTATAAATGGCTTGTGGTATGTCTTCATTTACACAGCATACATATCAATTTTGTGGAAATTATAGAGTTGAAATGCTACTTTATTTAACCTTAAGGAAATAGGTGGGCAGGTATGTATATGTAGAAGCAGAACATTCAGTCTCATGAATAAGAGCGAATCTCCATGACTCCAAGCCCACCCACGAGCATGGCTGTTGTAGATGAAGCTGTTGCAGTTGCAGCCCTGGTCCTAGAGTGGCCTCAAAAGCTCTTGTGCAACATAAGAGTAGCTATTATTTTATTGGCACATGATAGGTGGGGGACCTATTATAGATTTTGCATTGGGAACTAGAAGCTTCAGGTTACACATCTAGGACCTCCTATTTAAACCAGGTAGGAGAACCAATTATAAAGTGCAGGTCTTTTCTCTATTTCAGACCTACCAACATGTCTGAAATTTCAGGCCATCCATGATTTTATAGGAACATCACGATTACAAGCACGTATCATACACTTATGTTTCTCTTAACATTTGAATGATCTGAAATACTTCTAGACAAGCTCGGTGGTGAAACTGCCCTGTGCCTATAGGCTTTATCTACCAACTTCAAGACACCAATATTGGGCCTAATTTTCTGAGGGATCCCAGAGGTTCCTCTAGTCAAAAGTTTGCTGCTCTAGGGCAGTGATCTGGTTTATCATCTGTCAGCATCATTCTGACACTGTCAGAAGCAATGCTGTCTTCATGGTAATGGATGTTTGCTTTTTACCTAAGCACATGCTATTCCTAGTGGATGAAAACAAATGTTCAAAATGGAAAGTTCTTGTGAAGATACTGCTACAGTGCCTTGAAAAAGTATTCATACCCCTTGAACTTTTCCACATTTTTTTACATTACACCCACAAACTTGAATGTATTTTTATTGGGATTTTATGTGATAGACCACAAAGTAGCAAGTATGCGTGAAGTGAAAAGAAAATGATACATGGCTTTCAAAATTTTTAATAAATAAAAATTGAGTGCTCTATGAGATGTTCAGAGCTTGGGATTTTTTTTATAACCTAACCCTGCTTTACACAACTTTATCCCTGACCTGTCTGCTCTGTTCCTTGGTTTTCACAATGCTGTTTGATCACTGATGTTCTCTAACAAACCTCTGCCTTCACAGAACAGCTGTAGTTATACTGAGAATAAATTACACACAGGTGCACTCTATTTAATAATTCAGTGACTTCTTCTAAAGGCAATTAATCACACTGGATTTTATTTAGGGGTTTTAGAGAACAGGGGTCTAAATAATACACATTACACTTTTCAGATTTTTATTTATTAAAAATTTTGAAAACCATGTATCATTTTCTTTTCACATGACACATACTTGCTACCTTATGTTGAACTATCACATAGAATCCCAATAAAATACATTTAAAGGGAACCTGTCATCTCCAAAACACCCCCTGAACTAGAGTAAGCGTTGTATAGTGTAAATGATGCTGAATCCGAATATGTAAGTTTTATCTTCACACTCACTTCCATTCCGACACTGTGCTCCCACAAACCAGCAGTAAAATGCATTGAGAGGACTCATCTTTGAGTCCACTCCATTATATGAGTGAGCACCGGAGTCCTCTCAGTGCATTTTACTGCAGGTTTGTGGGAGCACAGCGTTGTAATGGAAGTGAGTATAAAGATAAAACTTACATATTCGGATTCAGTATCACCAGGGGCGGATTGGCCATAGACCTTACAGGGAAATTTCCCAGTGGGCCGATGCCCAAGGGGCCACCTGAGCCCTCCTAACAGCCGGCCAGGGGAAGTTTTTGGGGATGTATTTTGTGCTGTTGGCAGCAGTATTTTGTGATGGACTATGGTATTTGGCTCTTTTGAGGTGGTATAATGTGCCACAATATGGTATTGCTGGCCCTGTCTTCCATCAGTTTGGACCCGACTACAAAATGGGGCCACTTTTAGTATTTTTTTCAGGGCCACTTTAAGTTCCCAGTCCGCCCCTGAGTATCACTTACACTATACAACGCTTACTCTAGTTCAGGGAGTGTTTCGGAGATGACAGGTTCCTTTTAAGTTTGTGGGTGTAATGTGAAAAAATGTGGAAAAGTTCAAGGGCTATGAATACATTTTCAAGGCACTGTATGTACCCACATTACTAGCAAAAGGTTCATAGTGCATTTTGATGCACACTATCATCAATTCCAGACAGCAAAAACCCAGAGAGGAAGATGGCCGCAGTACTGCAGTGCACAGATGCACAAGCAATTTTATTTACTGATCCATGGAGAAGGTGGTGCCTTACTGCTTAAAGCCAGAAACAGCTTTTATATACATTGAATAGGCTACACTGAAAATAAATAATTAAAACCAGTATTGATTTCATTTTGTCTCAGGTAAGAAAAATCAGGATGTTAAAACAGTCTATATTTATTCTAAGAACTGTGAGTTCCTGATTTTCTTTTCTGATTTCATATTAAAGTACTGTATGTTTCCTGTCTAATTATATAGGGTTAGGAGTAGTGATGCCATCAGCAATACAGGGCCTTGTTAATTCACCCTATACCATAGGATCAAATAATAGAATTTAGGCTACATTCAGCTGCCACTAGGGGGAGTGTGCTTTACGTGGATTTATACAGCTTATACTGAGATTAGTAGGAATAGTATACATCCACATTAAGCAATATCTCACTAGTGGTGGTAGTAAGAAGCCAAAATGGCTGTGTGTAGCGAAGCAATGCATTTGTACCTCTGTAGCAATAAAACTTTAGACCTTTTTAAATTAAAGTAAATTAAATTATACTGTAAGTTATACTGTTATTTGCAAACTGCAAATAATATCATTTAGCCCTTTACTATACTTAACCATTGTTAGCCTACACATTTTTCTGTTTGACAAAACTTTTGCGTACACTCAAGCATATAGCTTTTGTAGTAGATGAGCTGAGCTCTTGCTTCTATCAATAGAGCTTCCATGGACTGAAAGTAGACATACATTTAGATACCTGTCAGCCCTCTCTGCTGAATACTTGTTCAGTAGACTGCTATTCCTCCTGAACCCCTGATACACACTCACATGTTTTCAATGCAGAGATGGAAATAACCTACAGTCAGACACCGCTGTGAGAACAAAAGGATCAGGCATGTTAAAATGCCACCTGACCAGTCCTTCTTTCCTCAACATCTCCCATTTGAGGAGAATCCAGACACTCCTAACACCATTAGATGATCAGTTGGCGCCACCAAAATCTAAGGCCTTATTCAAACAACATTTTTTCTCTGCATCCAATCTGCTTTTTTTGCAGAATGGATGCAGACCCATCAGAGGCGTAGCTAGAGGTTCAGCACAGGGGGGGCGAAACATACTTGAGTGGGCCCCCCACTTGGCTTCCCAAACGCACGTTTCCAACTTCACAGGCACATACTACTAGTTGTGGTTATAATATTGTATTAGAAAGATGACTATATAAACTGCTAGATCATCTATGCTGTTAAGTACAGTACAATAGACTTTCCACATACCCTACTCTAATACTCTACCACAATAAATGCTATTTTTGTCCATTTCTTGGACAAGAACATGCATTGTTACAATGCCCGCCCTCAACCCAACTACCTAGTTTACAGTTCCTCCCACCTATCACTGCTCCTGTTGCTGCTTTGACACACCCATGGACATATCACAGGAAATAAGAAAGAGCATGGAAATGGTCATGTGACAACAGCCCAGAATGAGCAAAACAGGGATAGAAATACAGTACAAAATTACAGCTACCGTCATAAATCATAATTTGAAAGGATTTTGATGCAGACTGGAAATGTATTATGTAATTTATCTAATTTATAGGGCCAGCACTCCTTATGAGGTCACTGCTGACTATGCCCCACCTGTGATGTCACCACCCATTCAGGGACTTGAAGGGAACATGTCACTGATATTCCCCATTATGATGCCACCACCCATAGGGATGTCTTCAGGCAGCTCTAAAGGGGACCTACTAGCCCATGTTAGTTTATAACACCAACTTGCGCCCTTCATCTGTTATATGAAGCAGTGCCAGCCCTATGATTTCACCACAATGATGCCATCATCATGTATACTAGTGCCATAGAGGGAACCAACCATTAAATGTCACCATTTGATGTCACTAAGTCATTGATGTTCACCTCTGTGACATTATTAACCCTGTGATGTCACCACAAACCCTGGTGTCCAACAAGGGACCCTGCAGCCTATGTACCTAACAACCTTTCATCATGAATGAATGAAGACCACCTATTGATATGTCTACATGTGTTAAAAAAAATAAAGACTTTAATTTGATCATCCTTACTTTTTAGCATGCTAGTGAAGACACAAGTAAAGGGAGCAATGTCATTTAAAGCAAACATCAAAATCATACAATTTGACCAGGCTGTCCTAGTGACAACATAGTCCAAAAAGATCTCAAATTGAGTAGATGCTACAGTAAAGTCTCCTCATTTCATGGTTACTGGTGGGCGCTGTCTCTCTGCTTGGATATTGTACTGCATCTCATTTTATCCAAAAACAAAGATTATTTTGATGAACCACAGAACATCAAACGTGAGCAATTATAAGCAAAACTGCTGACGTTTTAGAAGGATCAAAGACAAATTTGATAAGACAAGTTTGGTGTCTGCCAGTCTGTTGATAGAAAAAGGAGATTTGAAGAGTCTGCACATGTCTTCAGCATGGTATATTAGCACAGAATACACAACAGGCGGCAGGCATGTATTTTATGTCACAGGAGGGCATAGATCCCATTAACAGATGAAGCCCATTGCTCTGTGAATGACTTGTCAAACAATTCTCTACAGCTTTTCTATCCTTACATTCTCTATGAGTGTTTACATAGCATATGATCTTATGAGTGGAGTGCCCTGGTTATGCTATCTTCCATGGACTTGTACCTGTTCCACTCTGTCCACTTTGTACTGTACATTTTAATGAGATGGAACCAGCGTTTCCTTGTGTTGTATGATCACATTACATGTTTAAGAATTATTTTCCAATTTCTCCATCAGAGTATTTGACACATAGGCCCATGACAGCAGAGAGGACTTTAAAGGAGAACTAAACCTAAAAATACGCTGATTGACAAAAAAATAACGCACCAAGAAGGAGTTGTTGGAATCCAATAAAATATATATGTATGCAGTGGCGTACATAGAGAAGTAAGGGCCCCATAGCAAGGATCAAACCAGGTCCCCCACGCAGGACAGAAGGGTTTCTGTCTAAACCCCTTTCACTAACGCTTGGGATATTTTTCCACTGCCTCATTTGCTAAAAGTTGTTCCTTTAGAGGGTGGAGTCCTGACCAAGTTTTCACCAACTGGGCCCCCTCTTACCCTGGGCCCCTTGGCAGTCGCATGGTCTGCCACTATGGTAGTTATGCCCCTATATGTATGAATCTAACGATTATATATCTAAGTGATTACATTATTAGAATGAAAGGATACATTTGTTGGGGAGATCCGTACAGTTGAAAGGAGGCTCTGGTATCCTCTAACCTGGATATAAGAAAAGATATAGTTGGGCATGGAGGCATACAATAGTATCCTGCGGCACATTTGCCCACATGGAGCTGTAGATCCTCGAATGTTGTCAAAGCTGGCATCCCAGCTGTTCCAATAAATGCTCAATTGGAGATACATCTGATGATCAGAAGGGCCATAGAAGTGCTGCAATATGGAAGAGACATTTTTGGGAAACCCTTACAGTGTGTGGATGAGCATTATCCTGCCCAAAAATGTGAGTTGGAAGTCATGTTATGAGAGGCAATACATTTGGCCACAGGATGTCCTGCACATATCACTGAGCGGTTAGTGTATCTTATATCACTACTAGAGGTGACTAACTGTTGTATGCAATGGGTCCCCAGATCATCACACCAGCAGCTGGGACAGTGTGTCACTTCACACCAAAGGCAAGACTGAAGTGCTTATCAAGAGGCCTCCATACTCAATCTCAACCTTCATGGGATCTCAAACAGAACCCTTACTCGTTGCTAAAGATGATACAGTTCCTGTCCATAGCAATACAGGTTTTTTGTTCATGACACACTGTAAACAAAGGTAACTGCGGCTAGCTGTTAATGGCAGGAAACCTAATGGGCACTTTGACACCAAATTTCCATCTGTTAAGCACCTAGAAATGGTTCAGGTAGAAATAGGGGTGTGTAATGAAGGTGCCAACTGTGTTTGGATGGTGGACAATGAAACTGTGGGAGCTGCTCATTCTTGTTGGTGGATCAAATGATCCTCTCTACTGGTGGTCTGTCTGGGCCATCCAGAGCCTGTATCCCTTGTTTGTATGCCTTCAAATAACCACTGCTCTCAACATCTCCTAACAGTTAGGTCAGGAAGACTTAGCTGGTGGACAATTCATCAAAAAGACCATCCTGCTTCTCTCAGTCCAATGATGCACCCCCTTTCAAAGTCTGTCTACTGTGCAGAATGTCTTTGAGTGTGTCGTGTAGGCATATCTAACAGTCAACATCTCTCACAAAGAGGTACACTACCCAAAAGTAGCCTCTGAAAGCCTTTTTATAGGGCAGCAGAGGAAGCACTTTTATGCCCTCTTGTGACAAGTTGCAGTGGCTAATCAGACCATACCTGTAACCATTAACATATCAACTTGTAGGAAAACAGGCCGAACTGGATGGACAGATGTCTTTTTTCGGCCTTATAAACTATGTTACTATATGTTATATCTGTCTGAGACATAACTGCATGCAAAGGTTTGCAGCAATCTGACATTTCTATCTGGGTGCATTATTCTTTTTTTTATGAGTATCAATGATAAAAGTTAACTGGAGTTAAACTTTCGCATACTGTTTATTAGTCTGTAGGATTTTCTGCATGCTCCTAATGTAAACAGTCTTGTAGCTATCCTGCAGAGAAAACAGGAGGTTATGTCCTCCTAATCTCTTCCATTTCCAACTTTTAAATGACATGATGAGGTATGGGCCTTAGCTGAGGAGCTTACTAATTCAGATAGGGCAGAGGGGGAAACCTCCCCCAGGCAAACAACAGGGGAAAGGAATCAAGTCTCAAAAATGACTTCTCTGATAATTCAATTAACCCTTTCAGTACCGGGCCACGTTTCACCTCAAATCCCAGGCCGTTTTTTTCAAATCTGACATGTCAATTTATGTGGTAATAACTTTGGAACGCTTTTACTTATCCAGGCCATTCTAAGACTGCTTTCTCGTCACATATTGTGCTTCACGATAGTAGTAAATTTGTGGCAAAATACTTCATTTTTATTTATAAAAAAATACCAAATTTAGCAAAAATTTGGAAAAATTTGCAAGTTTCAAAATTTCAATTTCTCTACTTTCAAAATACATAGTAATACCTCCAAAAATAGTTATTATTTTACATTCCCCATATGTATACTTTATGTTGGCATCATTTTATAAATGTCATTTTACTTTTTTGGGACATTAGAGGGCTTAGAAGTTTAGAAGCCATTTTTCAAATTTTCAACAAAATTTCCCAAACCATTTTTTTAAGCACCAATTCAGATATAAAGTGATTTTGAGTGGCTTACGTAGTGGAAACCACCCATAAATGACCCCATTTTAGAAACTACACCCCTCAAATTATAAAAAACTGCTGTTACAAACTTTGTTAACCCTTGAGGTGTTCCACAAGAATTAATGGAAAATGGAGGTGAAATTTCAAAATTTCACTTTTTTGGTAGATTATTCATGTTAATAATTTTTTTCTTGCAAAACAGCAAGGGTTAACGGCAAACTAAACCTCAATATACATTACTCTGATTCTGTAGTTTACAGAAATACCCCATATGTGGTGGTAAACGTCTCTATGGGTTTGTGGTAGTGGTCAGAAGGAAAGGAGCACCATACGGATTTTGGAGGCAGATTTTGCTAGAATGGTTTTTAGGCACCATTTTGTAATTGAGAGACCCTGACGTACCCCTACAGTGGAAACCCTCAAAAAGTGACCCCATTTTGGAAACTACACCCTTCAAAGAATATATTAAGGGGGGTACTAGCCACTTTGACCCCCTAAGTGTTTTACGGAATTTGGAAACACTTGGCTGTGAAAATGAAAAGTTTCATTTCTTCCAATAAAATGTTGCTTTAGCCCCAAATTTTTCATTTTCACAAGGGGTAACAGGAGAAAAGCACCCCAAAATTTGTTCCCCATTTTCTCCTGAATACGGCAACACCCCATATGTGGTGGTAAACTGCTGTGGGGGCACATGGCAGGACTCAGAACAGAAGGAGCGCCATATGGATTTTACAACACAGATTTTGATGGATTGGTTTGCGTGAGCCACTGATTTTTATTTTTTTGAGTAATTGTCTTATGTTGGGGCTCATTTTTTGCGGGACGAGATGACGGTTTGATTGGTACCATTTTGGGGTACATAAGACTTTTTGATCGCTTGGTATTACACTTTTTGTGAGTCAAGTAGAAAAAAAATTGGCTAATTTTGGCATGTTTTTTTTTAAATTTTATTTACAACATTCACCTGGGGGGCCATCTCATGTGATATTTTTATAGAGCAGGTTGTTACAGACGTGGCGATACCCAATATGTCTAACTTTTTTTATTTTAGGAAAGTTTTACACAATAGATTTATTTTTGAACAGAATAAAATCTTTTTTGTGTTGCCATATTCTAAGAGCCATATTTTTTTTATTTTTCGGGCGATTGTCTCAGGTAGGGTATCATTTTTTGCGGGACGAGATGACGATTTTTTTAGTACCATTTTGGGGTAAATACACCTTTTTGATCGCGTAGTATTACACTTTTTGTGGGGGAAGGTGACCAAAAAATGGCTGTTTTGGCACTGTTTTTATTTTTTACTGTGTTCACCTGGCGGGATGGATCATGTGATATTTTTATAGAGCCAGTCGATACGGACGTGGCGATACTACTTGCCTACTTTTTCTTTTTTTTTCTTTTTTTAACAATTTTTTTTACTTTTTTGGGGGGAAATGGCTTTTTTTTTTACTTGAAAGTTTTATTATTATTTTTTTAATAACTTTTTTTTTTATAACTTTTGGGGGTATGATCCCCTTCACAATGCATTACAATACTTTTGTATTGTAATGCATTGACTGTAAGTGTATTACTCACAGTAATACACTTACAGCCTGCTTCCTGTGCGATCCAGGGGGCTGGATCGCACAGGCTCGCAGGGATGGCAGCCACGATGCCTAAGGAAGGCATCAGGCTGCCATCCAAGCCACCGGGTCCCCGTCACAGCAGCACGGGGACCCGATGGCCCCGCTTGCCATCCTGAACATGCGGCACACCTCATGTGCCGCGGTCAGCGCTGACCGCGGTACATGAAGGGTTAATGCACCGGCATCTGTGTTTTCACCGATGCTGGCGCATTCCCCAGGGGTCCGGCACCTGGGCACTGCCAAACCCCCGCCTCTGATCGGGCGGGCGCAGGAGCTGTAAGGCGCTGGTACTTGCGGCAGTGATTTTTGCTAAACCCCTAAGGGTTAAACTCATACAATTTTGATTGCTAGAAGAACAGTCTAGCATCATTGGCAATAATAATGAGTGATATGGAAAGCTCTGTGTGCTTTAATTTGCCACAACTTTCATGTATTTCAATAGAGAGTGGCTAATTATCTATTGGCATTACTCCATTTATACTTGTCATCTGTCCATTCTCATGTGATTATTAGGAGTCTTAGTCAGGGTAGGTGTTAGGGGGGAAAACGGGCAATTATCCAGTTCCTCCATCCCCAAGGGGGGGAAAAGACTAGCAGAAGAACCCGGCTTCGCACCGGTATATTTCATCTATTTCATTTAATGTTTGTGTGTGTCGTTAATAGATATCGACAGTATCCCCCATACCAGTGATCTCTACAGCATCCCACCCCTTTAACAGTGAATTCCACAGCCCCGCACCCCTTAACACTGACCCTCCCCACAGTGCCCCGCCTCCTTAAAATGGGACCTCCACAGCAGGCCATCATCTTAACTTTGACATTCACAGCAGCCCGCCCCTTAACAGTGAGTTTCACAGCACCCCACTCCCTTCACAGTGACCTCCTCAGGGGCCCAGCTGCTTAATAGTGACCTCTACAGCACCCCACCCATTAACAATGACCACCATAGGGGACCGTACCCTTATCTGTGACCTCCACTGTTCCTTGCCCCCTTAACAGAGACCTCAACAGCACCCATCCCTTTAACACTAACTGTTACAGTACCCTGCTGGCTTAACAATGACCTCCACAGTGCACGTGCCTTTAACAGTGACCTCCACAGCAGCTACCCCATTAATAGTAGCCCCTGTCCCCTTAACAGTGACCTCCACAGCACCCTGTCCCTTTAAGGCTAGGGCTACGCTGCGATATGTGTCGCGTGACATTTTGTTGCACCAATGTTAGGCAACAGATTTTATAATGATAGGCTATGGTGTTGCACTGCGACATGCTGTGACACGACACAATGGTTTTTTCTGCTACTGTCACGTCGCAGTCGCAGCATGTCGCATGTCGCAGTGCAACACCATAGGCTATCATTATAAAAATTGTTGCGCAACATCAATGTCAGCGACAGATGTATCAGTGTAGTTGTACCCTATGTGTCGTGCAGCCCTAGCCTAAAGCTAACCTACGGCAGTGAAGAAGAATGGCTGGGTTGTAAATATGTGTGCATGTGACCGTATGTGGGGAACTAGTTAACTGAGCTCCTCAACTGGCTGTTAATTACCTCATTACCAGCCTGGTTACTACACAGAGCAAAAACCTATTTCTGAAATCTTTCTTGTTCTCACCCAGTTTCTTCTGCCCTTCTCCTTTAAAGCTTACTTACAGCAGTGTGACCATGTGTATGGCAGTTGGGATTTGAAGAGAAAGACTTCCAGGCTAATATTGGCTAATACAGGTCATATTTTTGGAATATCTCAGGAACGGTACGTCCTAGAGAGCTGAGACCCAGTCTAAAACCTTCCCGGACACCTGATGTACCTGTGTGCCGAATTTGATGAAGATCGTCCAGCCTTTTGGACGCGCATAAAGAACAGACAGACAGAAACTCATTTTTATAATATGCTAGCAGAAAGACCCGGCTTCGCCTGGGTATATTTCATCTATTTAATTTAATGTTTCTGTGTGTCGTTGCAGAGAGAAAGTCAATGCAGCTGATACAATTTGATTTTTACCTTCATTTTTTCAATCCCCATTGGCTGCGGAGTGGGAGGGGGCATGACCTGACTGGGTCGGGGGCGTGGTTTACCGGGACCTTGGGGGGGGTGGTGCTTTTAGGTCCTTCTTTTCAGGGTGGCCTGAATTATAGGTCAATGCCATGGTAATTTGAGGAAACACAGTGGGTAGCAGTGGAAGAAAACATTGCTTCGCACGGGTATATTTAATCTATTTCATTTAATGTTTGTGTGTGTGTCATTGCAGAGAGAAAGTCTCCTTCCCACCCATTCCTGTAGCTGACAGAAGTTGATTTTTACCTTCATTTTTTTCAATCCCCATTGGCTGCGGAGTGGGAGAGGGCGTGGCCTGACCGGGGGCGTGGTTTAGTGGGACCTTTGGGGGGGGTTGCTTTTAAGTCCTTTTAGTGGAAGAAAACATCTTTTATTTTATTATTACTGAACGGTAGTAGTCTAATATTAGTCTATTTTATCTAATGTTTCTGTGTGTTGTTGCAGAGAGAAACTCACCCTCCCACCCCTGCAGCTGACAAAAGTTTATTTTTGCCTTCATTTTTTTCAATCCCCATTGGCTGCAGAGGGGGAAGGGGGCATGGCCTGACAGAGTTGGGGTGTGGCTTAGTGAAACTAGGTTCATGCCACTATGCTGTAACTTGCTATTATGGATTTACAATAAAAATAAGTTTTGTTTGCAAACGAACGGAGTGCTGCGGATTACTACAATATTCTTATTAGTGAAACCTGGAGCAGGTGTTGTAAGTCCTTCTTTTGAGAGTGGTGTGAATCACAGGTCAGTGCCATGGTAATTTATGAGGACACGCAATGGGTAGCAGTGGAAGATTTACTACTGAATGTTCATAGTCTAAAATTAGTCTAAAACATAAGTTATATTTATGGTAACCGGAATACCCCTTTAACAGTATCATCCACAGCGCTCTGCCCCTTTAAAGCATTGAATAGAAATGACTGGATTGTTACAGAGATCCTCAGCTGGCTGCTAATTACCTGGTGTTGTTATGGAAACCTGCCCTCCCTGTATGTGTCTGTGCAGAGAATGGCAGTTGGGGTTTAAAACCAATGCTGTCAGGCTAATATTGTCTAATGCAGGTCATATTTTGGGAATATCTCGGGAATGTTATGTCCTAGAGAGATGAGACCTGGTCTAAAACCTTCCTGGGCACCTGATGTACCTGTATGCCAAATTTGGTGAAAATCGGTCCAGTAGTTTGGTCGTGCATAGAGAACAGACAGACAGACAGAAACTCATTTTTATAATATTAAGAGATATATACTAACAGAAGGACCCGGCTTCGCCTGGGTATATTTAATCTATTTCATTTAATGTTTCTGTGTGTCATTGCAGAGAGAAAGTCACCCTCCCTCCCATTCCTGCAGCTGACAGAAATTGAGTTTTACCTTCAATTTTTCAATCCCCGTTGGCTGCGGAGTGGGAGGGGGCGTGGCTAAGCAAGACCTGGGGCAGGGGTTTTAAGTCCTTCTTTTGAGGGTGTCCTAAATTACAGGTCAATGCCATGGTAATTTATGAGGACACGCAATGGGTAGCAGTGGAAGAAAACATCTTTTATTACTACTGAACGGTTGTAGTCTAAAATTAGTTTATTTCATCTATTTCATTTAATGTTTCTGTGTGTCGTTGCAGAGAGAAAGTCAATGCAGCTAACAGAAGTTGATTTTTACATACAACGCAACGGTACACTGCTAACCAGATAAAGCACAAAATGCCATAGAGATATGAGGTATTCTGGAGCTAATGCTATGCTTGTTTAGTAAATGAGAGATTCTTGGCAAATATATTTTGTACAAAATTATCTGGGCCTGTCCACCAAATCGTCAAGGTGATCTCTGTAGAACGGGAACTTAACACTATTTCCTACCTGTTATGTGCCAACCTTGCCTTCCGTATAATCAGGGGGTGTTGGTGGACTCGGCATGTATGTTTGGCACCTGCATCCCTGTATTAGTGGAGTCCTTTGAAGCACCATAAATGGCAAAAGGCAGAAGGGACCCAGCATGCATGTGGAACCAACACCCCCTGAGGGTGGCCTCAATTACAGGTCGATGCCATGGTAATTTATGAGGACACGCAATGGGTAGCAGTGGAAGAAAACATCTTTTATTACTACTGAACGGTCTTAGTCTAAAATTAGTCTAAAACATGTTATATTTATGGTAACCGGAATACCCCCTTTAACAGTGTCATCCACAGCGCTCTGCCCCTTTAACCCTTTCAACCCAGGGCCTGTTTTCACTTTCCTGCCCAGGCCATTTTTTGCAAATCTGACATGTGTCACTTTATGTGGTAATAACTTTGGAACGCTTTTACTTATCCAGGCCATTCTGAGATTGTATTCTCGTCACATATTGTGCTTCATGACAGTAGAAAATTTGTGGAAAATATTTCATTTTTATTTATAAAAAAAATACCACATTTAGCAAAAATTTGGAAAAATTTCCAAATTTCAATTTCTCTACTTTCAAAATACATAGTAATACCTCCAAAAATATTTATTACTTAACGTTCCCCATATGTCTACTTTATGTTGGCATCATTTTATAAATGTCATTATACTTTTTTAGCAAATCAAAAAGAAAACCATGGAGACACCATCACATGTCTCAATGACGGTCAAAACTAGCCAGGCCTTTCACTGGGAAGGAACAACCAAGGGAAGGGCAGTCTCGAAAAAGAAACCACCTATGCCAAAACATGGTATCCATCTACAGACAGCTGTTTCAGGGTATTTGCCCCTCATCAGTGTGGCGTAGGAATCTGGCTAGTGGGAGCAATGCCTAGTAGAAGATTATTTAAAGAGACCCTTTCACCACGGAATATACTAAGTTACATCACAGTAGGGAAGAGGTACAAATAATTAAACACACAAAAAGATACCTTTGGAAGCATAACAACAGTAAATTCAGCCATTATGTTATAAGAGAAAACAGCTCCTGGGAGCGGCCATCTTGTGACTGGCAGATCAGCGTGCTGTGTGCATATAAGCCCCGCCCCCACACTCCAGGCCTATGAGCTCTGTGTCACAGCAGTTAGAGCCTCCTATCAGTGTCACTGATCACAGCTGCCCCTGTATATAACCGCATAATAACTCAGATAGGCTTAGATACACTGGATGAGCAGTCCTATGTGTCCTGATATTCTGCTGCTAGTCTCCTGTATTTGAGGCAGTGCTATTTATTATGTGTACCTAAGCCTATAATGTATAATGCTATGCTGCAAAGGCCATGTAACTGCTACAGTATCACCCTCGACAGGCTTAGATACACGGGCTTAGTAGCACAGCATTACACATTATAGGCCGAGACACTGGATAAAAATTACTGTCTCAAAAATCATGGGATCAGATACATTAGCACATTATCAATCACAATAGTTCTGGTGTATCTAAACCTAGTATTTGTGCATTCTGTGTAACTAATCTGAGCTGTGTATCTAATCTTATATGTGATACTGTTTGTTGAATCACTGGATCTAATCCTATCATGTGATATTGTGTACTGGGCTGTGTAACTAATCCCATCATGTGTGAAACTGCTGAACTGCTGTATCTAACAATATCACGTGTGCTACTGTCTGATGAGCTGTGTATCTAATCCTATCATGTGAGATACCGTCTGATGAGCTGTTTATCTAATCCTATCATGTGAGATACTGCCTGCTGAGCTGTGTATCTAATTCTATCATGTGACATAGGATATACTCAAAAAATCCATCCAAGATGGATTTTTGTGTGACTGTCGTGTTGCAGTATGTCCCAATAAGGCACCATCAGCTATAATTACACTGCAACTTTTTGTAACGCAAATGATTGATTTTAACTATAGCTGTAGTCCAAATTATTGCAATCTTGTGAACTGCTCTGCTGCTGTCATTCAGTAGTTAAAATCAATTAGTCACACTACAAAAACTTACAGTGTAGCTCAGACCTAAGGTGAGGGAGACACTGGTCACGCGATCCCGTAGTCCTCCTGGGCTACACTTTTTGGCCTCATTCACACGTCCGTATAATGTGTCCGCATCCTTTCTGCATCCGTTTTCGCAATTGTGGACAATTATGTGGATAGGATGCGGATCCATTCATTTCAATGTGTCCCGAAAAAATGCGGACAGTACACCGTGCGGTTGTCTGCATCCGTGTGTCCATTCCGACTGTCCGCATAAAGAAATCCTCCTGTCCTACTTTTCTCCCGAATTGCGGTCCATAGCACAATGAAAGTCTATGGATCCGCAAAAAATGCGGAAGACATGCGGAAAGGCATCCGCATGTCATCCGTATTTGCGGATTCCGTTCCAGGAGGGGTGAAGAAAAAAGATGTTATTCATCGTTCCGTTTTTTGCGGATCCCCAAAAACGGATGACATATGGATACATCCTTTCCGTTTTTTACGGAATAACGGAACGGATGTCCTGGAAAAACAGAGTTTTTTGTGGAACAACGGATCCACAAAAAACTGACCATTTTCCAGGATGTGCAAAAATAAGGACGTGGGAATGGGGCCTTTCTATGACAGAAAAAAAGGGTCAAAAACCATGGGTGGCATGATTTGTTTATTCTGCCATTCTTTTTTAACACAACAGCAAGTTAAATGCGATAAACTTACAGTGTGTTAGGGCTCATTCAGACAACTGTAGTGTTTTGCGGATCCGAAAAACACAGATGCCGGCCCGTGTGCATTCCACAATTTGTGGACTACCATAGAAAATGCCTATTTTTGTCCGTAATTGCATATTTGAGCTTTAAAATAGGCAAAAAAATATTTAAAAAATATATAAAAAATATATAAAAGTTCAAATCACCCCCCTTTCCATATAATTAAAAAGTAAATACCTAAATAACAATAAATATAGACATCATGGGTATCACCGTGACCGAAAATGCCCATACGTTTAAAATATAAAAAAAAAAATTCCAATACGGCGAATTGTGTGGCGGAAAAAAGCGTCCAAATGGCGATTCGCAGTTTTTTGTCGCTTTTTTTTTTCTGAAAAAAATTAAATAAAAAGTGATCAAAAAGTCATACATACCCCAGAATGGTATCAATAAAAACTTCAGATCGCCCTGCAAAAAATGAGCCCCTATACAGCTCCGTACACATAAATACCAAAAGGTTATAGGGGTCAAGATATAACAAGGAAAAAAAAAAAGGGCAACATTCTAATTATTTTATCACTATCAAAACGCAGGAAAAACTATACATATTAGGTATTCGCGGATTCGTACTGACCAGTAGAATGAAAGTAACTGGTCAGTTTTAATGCACTTCGAACGCTGTAAATAAGAAACCCGTAGAACTGTAGCCTTTTTTTTGCAATTTCACCCGATTTTTTTCCCGCTTCCCACCACACCATATCAAATATTAAATGGTGGCGTTGGAAAGTACAACTTGTCCTGCAAAAAACAAGCCCTCATACAGCTATGTGAACAGAAAAAGAAAACAGTTATGGCTGTTTGAAGGCAGGGAGCGCAAGACGAAAATGCATAACCGAAAAAACCTCCAGGAGTGAAAGGGTTAATTCTTATCACACACCATTTTATATATATAAATATATATATATATATATAATCAATCCACTTTCTCCAAAATAAACTAAACACAACGTCTATCTTATTAAAATATAAAAAATATTTATCCCATACAGCAAACAGTGAAACGGTAAAAAGTCAAAATGGCATTTCTATGTATTATAGGTTGTTTCACCTTCCACAAAAATTGAATAAAAAGTGATCAAAAAGTCAGACACACCACAAATTGTACCAAAGGAAAGTACAGATCTCCAAACAAAAATGACCACTCACACAGCTACGTACACTTACAAATAAAAGTTATGGGGGTTAGAATATGGTGATGCAAAGAAAATTTTTTTTTTAGTATTAACATGTAGGAAAAAAAAGTTATGGCTTTGGGAAGGCTGGGAGTAAAAAAAAAAAAAAAGCAAAAACCAGAAAATCACCCGGTCATGAAGCAGTTAAATAAAAAGGAAAAAAAATCCAATTAAAAATATACACATTTTTTCCTAAAAGGTTGTTCAATAAAAAAAATTGCAAAAATAAAATCTCCTCTACATATTTGGTATCACTGTGTCC